>PVKC010028498.1:0-15421 GCA_004027635.1 Crocidura indochinensis
TTTTTGGGGGGGGCGGTTTGGGTTTTGGGTCACACCCGGCAGCGTTCAGGGGTTACTCCTGGCTCTATGCTCAGAAATCGCTCCTGGCAGACTCGGGGAACTATATGAAATGCCGGGATTCGAACCACTGCCCTTCTGCATGCAAGGCAAATGCCTTACCTCCATGATATCTCTCTGGCTCCTACTGGCATCTTCTGTTGCTGCAGGCGTCCCTTCTCTGTGAATCAGATGGGGACATGGGCCCTATGAGGGGTGCCACACACATCTGAATGAGTATTCTGAAGTCAAACGAGTTTATTTTGAGTAGCGACAGCAAGATGAGGCACGGGAGGCCTAATGGGATGGTGCAGGGACCTCTGCTTTACCCTCAGAACCTTGTGACGCTCTCTTTTCCTTTGCTGCTAGGGTGGAGAGCGACCAAAGATCAGCCTGCCCGTGTCTCTCTACCTGCTGTCCCAGGTGCGTTTGTATCAGTGGCTCGCTTGGGCATCTTCTCAGCCTCATGGGCCACCTTCGCCTTGGGGTGGTGGTATTGAGATGCCACAGAGAGATACTCGTGGTGGTGAGTGGGAATCCAGAGACAAAGATCAATCCATACTGGCACATTTGGGGGTGGTTTTTATTTTAGGGAAAATCAATCATTCCAGAGTGATCCAGGGGGCTGGCAAGATAGCATGAAGGTAAGACGTTAGCCTTCCATGCATAAGGACAGTGGTTCAAATCCCGGCATCCCATATGGTCCCCTGTGTCTGCCAGGGGCGATTTCTGAGCATAGAGTCAGGAGTAACCCCTGAGCGCTGCCGGATGTGACCCAAAAAAAAACAAAAACAAAAACAAACAAACAAAAAAAAAAACAGTGATCCAGAATGTTCTACACACCCTGGAAAGGTGAACTGCAGGGATCCCCTTCACAGCTTTTTAAAACTCACGTCCCGAACTAGAGGAGTTCCCTGTGTGTAACCATCTCTCTCGGGTAACCACCTCCTGCCAGCAAGGCTGTTTGTGGGTCTCCATCTGGAGTCAAAGGCCCAGATCACTTCCTGGAAGGTTTTTCCTTGCAGAGGCTTCGGTGCTCAGATCCATCTGAAAGTCTTCCCACTCCTTCAACAAGTGCTTCCCCTCTCGACTCTAATATTTACAAGAAGGGAAAAACTCCATGGCGACCCAGTTACGTCACTTCAAAACTATTTTTATTACAAGCAGCCCCGCAGTCAGCTTGGAAACAGGCTGGGGCTCCGAGCCTGTGGGACGGCACCCTCCAGGACTCTGCCGACAACCAGAGCGACCGCATCATGGGGTCTCAGTACTCTTTAGCACTGCTGGAGGAAGGGGCAGTCTCCTGCCAGGCTGGGTGGGTAGATGCTCCCACACAGGGGCCTGAACATTCTTGGAGCCTTGTTCTGGGTCTGTGTGCACACAGCTATGTCCTGGAACTTTTTGGATGTCCTGAGGGGGCGGGGCAGCTGCTCTGTCTAAGCTTCGGTTGATCCCAACAGCTTTTCCTGGAACCTTCCCAATCCTCTGGGCCTCTCCTATTTGGGATCCAGCATCTGGCAGGAGTCGATGAGGCCTGAAGTTTGGCTGCTACAGGGATCCTCTGGAAAGCGCCCTAGGATCTGTCTGCTCTTGGGATAGCGCTCAGGCAGGGCCTCTCCAGGGCTCAGGAGGCCCCTTTTCCCATCGTTTGGTCCTGTTTTTAGCAAAGCACAGGGAGGTACTCAGCCACCCCAGTTCTCTCTCCAGTAGCTCGTGGGGGTGCCCGCCCACCTTGGTCTTTGCTGTTCCTTGGCCCAAACACCTCATCGCCAAGACTTACTTTCCTTGAACTTTATGGGACAATGGCCACTGGGGGGCGCCTTTGGGCCAGGGTGCAGGAATTCCATGTCCTTGGAAAGTGGGGAGTCAGGAGATGATGGGTCCCAGGCAAGGAAGCGTGCAAAGCAGAAGGAAGTGCTGGTGGCCCCAAGAAGGGCTTCCAGAGAATCAGTGAGCCTTGCAGGTCTGTGCAGCTATGTGGCAGAAAGCCCCATATGGGGCCATGATTTGATTCACACCCCATATCGAGCACTTGGCGTCTGGCCGTGCCCATAGCCACGTCCCATTGTGTGTGTGTGTGTGTGTGTGTGTGTGTGTGTGTGTGTGTGTGTTCGTGTGCATGTGGGGGGCCATCCCCCAAAACGATACCCCACATACTATATCCCTGCACAGCAAGAACCGGGCCCTAATGCTGTGAGTCCCAGAAGATGCTTGCAAGTGCAGGAAGGAATAAAGACCCATCAAGGGCACATGCTGCGCTGTCAGCCAGTGACTGGTCCTGTACTGCCGTCCCCGTTCCTTACTATCAGTGTCCATCTCTAACTTCCCGGCCCCCACTCCATACTCACAGCAGGCAAGGTTCACTGGCTCTCAGGGTCCTGTTGAGAGGGCCCAAGCGCCCCAGTGCTGAGGGGTACCAGCCCCACCTTTCCCTCAGGCTCGAGGGTCGTCTCTGGACACAGCCCAGACATCCGATAGTTCTACCCGGTGGCCACTTCAGTTTCTGGCAGGCATAAGGGACAGCCTGACTTTGACTTCCCTGCCCGGAAAAGCAGTCTCCCAATTTGGGGGGCAGGTCAAACGAACGTGCCCCCGGCAGAGCACAGCTCATGCCAGTGCCATTCCCTCCTCTCCCGCCAGGTATTCCTCATCATACACCACGCACCACTGGTGAACGCGCTGGCTGAGGTGATTCTGAACGGGGACCTGTCAGAGACGCCCGCCAAGACCCAGCAGGACGTTCTGAGGAGCGTAAGTGTTTGGTGGGGCTCGTTCTCTCTCTACCTGGACCTATTGCCATGGCCCATTGTGTCTCACTGCATCCCCTGGGACTCCAGGGTCCACTTGGCCACAGCAGTGCTGTCCCTGGAGCTGGAGTTCAAGGGCCTGGAAATAGAAGGAGCTTGCTTGGGCCCCTGATGACTTCAGGTGTCCTTTCTGGAAAGCACTGGTGTCGGAAAGAGCATTAGAACACTTGGTCTATGGCACTGATCCCTGTGGAGGCTGGACAGGGAAATGAGAGAACCCTGACCCTAAAGGGAAGACAGTAGGGAGCAGTGGGGATTGTGGCCCATTCATGCTTTTACCCTGCTGTGAGAGCTGCTGTCTCCAGCTGGCCTTTCGAGTGGGGCTATGCGTGCCGCCTGCCAGACTCTCTCCCTGCTTCCCAACAAACTGGAGGTCTGTGCAGGGCCACAGACCTTCCCGATGCGCTCTGAGCTGCGTCTGAAACATGTTTGCGCATGTCTGTGCCCAGGTGTTTGACTGAAAAAAAAACATCGGCACCAGAAGACATGCCCCCAGACAGCGGGGTGCCCGGGCTGGCCCATTTATTGGCTTTGGCATTGTCAGAGACAGGCGTGTGGCCGCCATAGCTGGCCCAGCATGGTGCCAGCTGACCGCATGGGGTTGTCGCTTTTCCTGGGTTTTCAAGCCTCAAGGACTGCCCGGCCCTTCCCAGCCCTTCCCAGCAACTTGGGCAGCTCCTTGGCTCCCCCCGCCCCCTAATTAGAGGTCCTGCCGCCTTCAGGGTAGACACTCGGGGCCTTGAGGACGCCACCGGTTTTGGTGGTGGTGGTGGCAGTGGCGGCGGCGGCGGTGGGGCCTGAGCGGAAAACGAGACTCTTGAATGGGAAGGAATCACTAGGCTGAGCGAAAGTGTCAGCTCTCTGCTTCCGGTGGTTGGCCCTTCCTCGCTCGCCCACCTCGTGGGAAATGGAGGTCTGTTGTGTTCGAAGGACCGGCCCCCACCGCCGGGGTCTGGGAGGGGTGCGGGAAGATGTCGGGGTCTGGTTTGACATAGAGTCTCTGGGAGGCTGCCCCCTTCTCTCAGCAGCGCTGGTGTCGTATTGTTTCCTGCTGAACTCGGATGTGGTTTGGTCATAACTTGTTCTAAGTGTCTTGGTCTTTTTTAACCTACTTTCTCCTTCCCGTAATTTGTAGATAAGTTACTGGTACTGCTTTTTTTTTTTTTTTCTTCTTTTATTACCAGCAGCCCTTTCACCAGACCAAACCAAAATTGGCGAGCGAGATGCTAAAGGGAGAGGAGAGTTATGTGAAAAGCCTGTAATTTGGAGTTCAGGTTCAAACACAGCTGCGTGCTGATCGAAACACATCTGTGCATGCTTGCAGAGCCTCTGCTTCCTGATCTGGGCCCAGCCCAGTCACAGGTCTCCAGCAGAGCGTGAGACAGCCAGAGGACCTGGATTCTGATCCTGCTGCGGCTAGGGGCTCAGCACGGGGACATATAGCTCAGACTTGGGGCTGTGCTTCCTTACCTGCAGGCCTGTGTTTCAGGGCCTTTGTGGTTGGTCCCAGGTTTCTGCAGAGCCATGTGCTTGACTTCCACACTCACCCACCCACTGCTCTGGGAAAGTACTGTCTTGGCACTCGAGTACTCGCATTGTCCCCCATCCTAACGACACCTCCCATCCTGCCTGTTATTGCTCGAGCTGTTGGCGTTGACCAGAGATATCCAGGGTTACTCCCTGTAGGAGTTTGATGGTGCTCCTTGCATGAGTGTGGTGGTACACCCTGCAGGAGTGGTGGTGCTCCCTGTAGAAGTAGGAGATACTCCCTGCAGGGACGTGGGGGGGGGGGGTCCCTGATCCTCCTGAATGAGGACACAGGTTCCCTAGCTCTGCCTGAGCAGAGAGAAGTGCAGGCTTCAAGGACTTGATTTTCTCACCCACCATGGTTTTGGGGGCCCTGAAAATGAAAGGGTCTGTTTCTGACAAGAGCTGGCTATGGGAGCCCCAGACCATAGCCCTACCTCATAGGGTTTGGGAGCAGAGGACAGACAGATGCCCTGGACAGCTGCTGCTGACTTGGGTCTCAGACTGTGGAGCTGGCAGTGACCTTTTTTTTGTTTGTTTGTTTTGGGGCCACACTCTGGTATTAAGGGGTTACTCCTGGCTCTATGCTCAGAAATTCGCTCCTGGCAGGCTCGGGGGACCATATGGGAAACCTGGGTTTGTCCAGGGTTGGCTGTATGCAAGGCAAACACCCTACCGCTGTGCTATTGCTTTGGTCCTGGCAGTGCCCTTAGAATGAAGTTCAGCACAGAGCCAAAAGGGTCCAGAGCCCTGCTTGGGTCTACGAGCAGGAAGGAGGCTAGAAGCAGAGACATGAGTGCTGCTGGTCACAGCTTCCTTCGGTCACATGCGGGGAAGGACCAGCCTGGTTGTGTTCACATGTCACTCTTGATTCCGCTTCCCAAAGTGCAGTTCACAGTCTTCCTGCACCCCCAGGCCCAGGGACACTCGAGGTCCCCCCACCCCCCGTCACCATCTGCAGCAGCAGTCACTGCCTGCCAAGCATCAGCTGGTACAAATGTCACATTTTGGGAACTGAGAGTTCCAGCCTTCCCCAGCTGAGTGTTCAGTTTGGGAGAGAGAAACAGCCACACTTTTCCCTAAAGAAACACCACCGTGTCCCCCTGCCCCCACCTCACCCCATACCTCTTGAGTAGGTGACAGTAAACCAAGTAGAATTTATGGGGACAGGGCAGGAGCATCTCAGCGTTGCGGGTGGCTCAGTCCCACCCCCAAATTTCCATGAACCAACTACCTCTTGGGGTCCACTTTGTCCCAGGACCCCATGCAGTCCCTGGCCCAGCAACAAAGAGAAAGGTCTAGATTCAGAACTGGCCCCCAAATGCCCTTCTCTTCCTGAGAGTCCCAGGCAGTCTCAGACCAGCCATTTCTTCTTTAACTACCCACATCTTGCCACCATTCCCTGGTGGCATCATGCCAGGGGTTTGTGGTTATTGTCTCTATGGCTTGGGGTATCAGATGTCTTTTGTTTGGGTTCAGCAGGACAGTGTCCTCGCTCTGAAACAGGCACCTTTCTGCATGTACCCAGGCCTGGCTTATTCACAGCAGGGACATGCCTGGGGCAAGGCTCACACAGTTGGGTTCACTCCTGCTAGGGTCCAGTGTGGTGGACCGAGGCCCTGTCAGTGTGATGGTAACAGGAAGTCTCCCTAGGTGAGCTGCGTGCACCTGGGGGCGGTGCTCAGGGGACCCCATGTGGTGCCAGGCACTGACTATGGGTTCTCCGAATGCAAGGCAAGGGGCTTCCCTCTAGTCCTGTCTCTTCCCCGTGTTGATCCTTTAGCTTTCTGCATCAGCAAATCAGGAGAGAGAGCACAGGGATCGACCTCCCAACCCTACATCCTCTCCCCTGAGGCTCCCCCCTCCCTCAGAAGTGATCCCTGAGCACAGAACCAGGAATTCGCCTTGAGCACTGCCTGACCTGGTCTCCAAATCAAGTCTCATCAGTAAGAAGTCATGGGTCCCTAACGTCTGTCTGCCTGGGTTCCCACTCTAGGCCAGCCGGAACCACCAGCCACTCCCTCCTGATGGGCTTTCAGGTTGTTTCCGCTGCCTCCCTCGTGGTTGCATTTGACACGTTTGAAATTCCCCAGCACACCTCCCCTAAACTCCCAATCCTTGAGAAAAGTGAATTCCTCTAGCACATTTTGTTTATAGTCGATTTTCTCCCCCACTGCCATATACTAGATGATCACGTGTCATTCCAGAAGGATTTCTGTTTTTTGTTGGTTTTTGTTGTTGTTGTTGTTGTTGTTGTTTTGGGGCCACACTCAGCTGGTCTCAGGGCTTATTCCTGACTGCACTTGATGATCACTCCTGGTAGTGCTCAGGGCAGACCCTCTGGGATACCAGGAATTGAACCTGGATCAGCCATGTGCCAGGCCAATGCCCTCCTCACAACTCTCTCTCCTCTCCTCTCTCTCTTCTCTTCTGTTCTCTTCTCTTTTCTTCTCTCTCTCTCTCTTTCTCTCTCTCTCTCTCTCTCTCTCGATCTATACCCGTGTCCACCCCTGCATCCTTGTCTAGACTGTGCCCCTCGTTATGAGAGGCTGGTTTGCATGGCCCTTCCCCACAGAGCTTTCAGCTCCTTGCAGTTCTTTCTGCTGGCACATACACTATATGGATCAGACACCAAGTGGGATTCGGGGTGAGAGGAGAGAGATTCAGGAAGACAGGCCTAGTGTATGTCCCTGTAGATCCTCTCACTGGGTGGTGATTTCCTGACTGTTCCACACAGTGATTCTCTCTCCCTGAAAGCTCCGAGGCTGTAAGGTGGGGACCAGGGAAAGTGGCTTGGTCTTGGGGCTCTTTGGTGTGGATTGCTCCAGGAGATGTGTGGGTATCCAAGCCGCCTTCCACTCCTGGTGCCCTAAGTGGGCTCTGATGGATACTGTCTGTCAGGCTGGGGGGAGTCCTCCCATCCCCCAGACAGCTCCCAGGTCTGGGCTCCCTGGCATCATCCTGATATCGGGTTTTCCGGGGCCTTGGAATCGTGGGTCAATTTACCTGTCATTTTGTTTGTGGATGAATTAATCCGGAGCGGACACATAAAAATGAATGCCTGGATTTGGATGCTAATTCTGTTTTCAATTAGGTTTCCTTTTGAGCGTTATTGAAATTAATTTGTGTTTCTTGAGCACATTTCGTTTATTGGCGACGGGTTGGGGGTTGGGGGCAGCGGCCACATTGCTGGTGGTGCAGGATGGATTCAGAAGATGGATCATCCACATCAAGGTAATGGAGAAGTTGACTTCGAGTTTCTTTTCCTTCTTTGTAATGATGAAGTAATGCCTGAGTAGTGTATGTGCTCGGGAAGGGAAAAAAGGCACTTTGGCCCCACATAAATCAGGCGACATCTTCATGCCTGTCCCTCCCACCCCGGGTCCATTTGCTTGAAGCTGCTTTAGTTTAGGAGTCCCTCGATGTGGAATTGCTTTGCGTGCCTGGAGATGTGCTTCCCTTAGGAAGAGCTTGAGCTCTGGAATTGCATCAGTTTCCATTTAGATTCTGTATCTGGAACCAGGAGACTGCGGGGTGGCTGCTTGCCTCTCACACGCTGACCTGGATTCCATCCCAGGTCCCGTGGCATCCCCTTGAGCTCCACCAGGAATGATCCCTGAGTGCAGAGCCATTAACCAGCCCTGAGCACTGTGGAACATCATCACTCTGGTAGCCCCAAGCAATGGGGTCAGACCCACAGCAGATCAGAGCCAGGGATGCTGCTGCCACAGTACAGTAAGCAAGAAAGCTAGTTTACTCCGATTGGTCGTTAACAATGGCCCCTGCATGCTGTAGATCAGGCACACCTTGCACCAGTAGGATCGAAAGCAGCCCTGCCACCACTTAGCCAGGTGCCTTAGTTTCCCTCTCGGACACTGAGGTTAACAGTATGAGCACAGTGGTCTCTCGAGGGCGGGAAGAGACTCTGGGCTGGGAGCTCTGGGTTCTGTGCCCAGTATCACCCAGTGCCCGAGCTCTGTGCCTAATACTACATGGTGCCCAAGTACTACCACTTGACCCCTCCTCCTCTCTAAGAAGAAAAAATGGACCCAAGACAGAACCAGGGTGGGGCCCACCTGAAGCGCCTCTCATGGACCCACAACACAAGGGCCAACACGTGCCCCATCTGTTGTGCCCATTCCGGCATTGTCAGCTCAGGCGGCGGGCACTGTAGCTGAGCTTCTTTGTGTGGATCAGGAGGCGGCAGAGATGCACTGAGCCCTCTCCCCTGTCCTGGCGGGCTGGAGTGAGTCTGGGGCCCATCCACCCACATCCAAACCCACCTGCTCTGCTTCCTCGCCAGGCCCAGTCCAGCATCCGGTGCTTCACCAAACCCACCGAGTCCCTGGAGCGGTCCCTGGAGATGAACAAGCACAAGGGCAAGAGGCGGGTGCAGAAGAGGCCCAACTACAAGAACGTGGGGGAGGACGAAGAGGAGGACAAGACGCCCTCTGAGGACACGTCTGAGGATGCAGAGAAGACAAAAGGCCCCGAGGGACCCAAAGGCAGCAAGGCCAGCGGGGAGAGCGAGGGTGAGCATGGCTGGGAGGGGCCCTTCTCAGTATTAGAATGGGCGGGGGGGCCTGCAGTATCAGTTTGCAGCGCCATATGATATCAGGTGGACCCATCAGTGCTCCAGCTCCCTGCTCAGTTTCTGTTTCTCAACTCCCTATATTGGGAGGGCAAAAGCATCTTTCTGAGTGCCCGCAGGCCTGATGTGAGTCGTAAGCCACTCAAAGCTATGATGATATGGCTCTGGCCATGGTCAAGGACTCAGAGCAGCGGGGTGATGGGGTGCTCATGGGAGAGCAATGGGGTCCTCTGTGGGTCCTCTCAGGCTGCCCTAAACTTAGCCCTGTCCTTCATTCCGGACTCTGGACTCCCCCTTCTTCATCTGAAACTCGGCCCCTGATGGTCACTGACTCTTTTAGGGACCTCTTTGGGGCAGGTACCATGAAGGTGGAAGATTTGCAGTGTTTCTGGGGCCAGAACACATGCCCATCAGCCCCTTCTCCCCCCCAACCCCATCGACCCTGTGCTGACCTTCTTGGCGATTTTCCACCTATGTGGGACCACCAAGCCCCACTCAGCCACCAGTCCGTGTGCTGCTTGAGCCAGCTAGAGGGCGTGGTCTTTATTCTGGATCAGGAAGATCTGGGGGTTCCTGGGAGCCTTTGCGGGCTTCGGGCACATATGCTCAGGTGGGTGGCGACAGCAAAACATGGCATACCATGCTAGCTGGTGGCTTTGGTATTTTGCTTCCCTTGGAGTCGGAAGAAGAGAGTCTGTCCACTGCAGCCCCCAGTCCTACAGACAGGCACTTCCGCCCTGTTTACACACTGTGCTCGGTCAGTTCTGTTTGGGAAGGAAGCCCCATCTTTTTGTTCCAACCCTTTTATGAGCTGCTCTCTCCACGCCTGGCCATGACTAATTTGGGGTGTGCAGGCCCCATTGGGCCTTAGACACATCGTAGGAGCCAGTGTGAGGTGGATGGGGGGCTTCAGCAACAGCGTATGAGGTGACCCCCGCAGATGGGGCGGGGTCCAAGCTCCCTCCGTACCTCCAACCCCTGGCCCTGCATAGGGGTTGTTGAGAGCAGAGACCCCCACACTTCTGAGCTGACAGTCGGAGCTGGCAACCCGAGCACTTTCTGAGTCATAGCTTGGGGCTCATGTCTGGGCTTCGCTCTGAGAGGCGCAGCGGGGGCGGAGGGGTCGAATCTCCTGAGAGTGGACCGGGTGGGCCCCGCAGTGGCCAGTATAGGTCTCTCCTATTGGTGCCTCAGCTCTCAGCTAGAGGCAGCAGAAATGGGGGTGCAGGGGCTCCTGTGAGGCTCCAACTGAGTCCTTCCTCACCAGCATCTTGGTTTTGGGAGTGCCTGGGATGGATGGTCTCTGGGTTCCAGATCTACCCTCTGCCCCATTTCCCTGCTGGGAAACTGCATCAAGAAAGTCTGACTCACGGCTCCATGACTGGTTTCTCTTGAGGCTCCGTTGGGACCCTGGCCGCAACGGCTTCCAGATACTCGAACACTCGCTAGGACATTCAGAAATGAGCCTCAGCAGAAGGACTACCTGGGCCAGATGCGGCTGGTCTGGGCCTCCCCTCTGCCAGCGTCCCCCATGACCGGGGAACTGTTCTGGGCCCCTGTGGAGGAGCGCTGTGCCCTGGCTGCCTCGCTGACTCCGCAGTACAGATTGAGGATCTCTCAGAAACTGCTGGGCTCCCCCAGAAGCCACAATGTTTGCTCCTCATCTTCTTCCTCATTCTGAGGGCAGGAGGTGGAGATTTTTCTCCCCCGGAAATCACTTCCAACCTTGGGCCTAGGTCTGGTTGCAACGTGCTGGCACAGGAGCCTCTTCGTGGCAGAATCTGCCCTCAAATAGTGGCAGAAAGAACAGAAGCAGGAGGCCTGTGGCCACAGGTGACAGTTCTGTGTAGCCTGGTCTATGACCCACATGTCTGTTACCCTGCAAATGCAACCCCCCCCCCCGCCCCCAATCCACATCTTCCCCAGGATGTAGTAGGGAGACCAGCTCTTGCCCTGGACCCAGTGATGTTTACTTACTCTGAAATCCAGCTGGTCTCAGGGTGTAGCAGCTGAATCCGGGAAGAAAGAAAGGGAGAGCCTGGCCCCTCAGCAGGAACATTTGCTGACCTGCTCATACGTCTCTCCAGACATCACTGACTCTCTGGATCTGGGGATTTAATTCTCAGACTTGCAATCCAAGACTGGCCGGCTTGAGAATTTTCTGTGGAAACTCAAGCTTGACCTTTGCTTGTAGAGCCTGTGGGAAAGGGAATAGTAGTTTCCCAGGGTCCCTCCAGTCTGCTGCCCTGTGGGTATGAGTGAAGGTAGCACGGGTGACTTTGACCTTGCCAGCTCAGTGAGCAGCTGAACATGTGCCTGGGAGTCAGCCTGAAGCCCAAACACTTTGCTGTCTGCTGAGTCTCCTGGTAGTGCCCGAGGGGCAAGGAAACCCAAACCTGAGCCCAGAGGAATTATCCGGCTATCCTTCAGTTCCAATTGTCAGCGTCTGAACTGAAGTGTGGCTGGGATAAGCCGTCAAATCACTTTCCTGTGCCCTTTCACCCAAGTGGAGGGCCTTCCCAGGGTCTGGCCCTTGGGTTCTATGCATCCTGCTAAGGTCTCTGTGGACCTCTTGTTAGATGTCCAGAATGGGGTCTGGGGAGAGCTGAGCCGCTAAATCACGTGCTGTGCATTTTGCCAATCCCTGCTGCATCTTGGAGCCTGTGTGTGCACTTAGAGCACTGCCAGGTACAGGCCCAGAGACCCGTGAACATTCCCTAGTGGCCCGGGATGGTCAGCACCACAGGGCCTGAGCAACACCACATCCTGGGACTCTGACCTTGGACTACAGGCCTGATGGGCTGAGAATTGCCAGCATGGATTCTCCGAGTTTCCCAAGCACCCCTTGAGGGGAGTCCCCTCAAAGAAACCTGCAGTGACCAAGAGACAGTGTGCAGGCTCACCTGGATGGGTAGATATATAGAGAAGCACCTCCCAACCGGCTCAAGCGGGAAGATGGGTCATGCATATGGACGGATCTTCCAAATCCACTCTCACCTGCCCCAGAAAAGTCGAGAAAGGCAAAGACAGCACACGAGTTGCTGCCTTCTGCACCCGGCCCCTTGAGTCCAACCAGCCAGTCTCCTGCGGCTCTGCCTGCCCTCAGCCTCCCGCTCTTTGCCTGCCTGCCTCGCACAGCTAGCTTCCTCCCCTTGCTCCTCTGTCTTGTGTCTGTCCTCGCTGTGATCCAGCATCAGGGCACTCCAGCAGATGCCCTTGGATGGCCCTGAGAGAGACAAATGCCCTTGAATAGCAGGCCAACGCCTGGAGACAGAGGCTGTGCCTGTGGATTCCCCAATAGTCATCCAATGGGGACATTCATCGTCCCAGGCCTGCCCGAGTTGTTGTGTGTTTTCCCAGTCAAGCTTCGACATTGAAACCTTCCTCCCACCCCTGTGCTCTCCCGGCTTCTGCAGCTCCTCAGCACTGGCTGTCACGTTAGTCCCCGATGGCACTGCCCAGCCTATCCACTGTGGTCGCCAGAACCTTCATCTCCTCTAGTCCCAGGAAAGCAACTCCATCCTGTTCCCCACTTTCTTCTGGGGGAGTGAGGAGCTCTGTGACCTTCCATGAAATGGAATCGAGAGGCTGAGGTCTCATGAGTGTGGCCCTGACCACTGCTTTCTCCACCCCCACAACTGGCTGCAGAAAGACTCTGGGATTGGTGTGTACACCCCACACCTCTTCAAAAACAGCCCTGGGATGGGCACTGGCAGGGCTGGCTCTGGGGTGCAGTGTTGGCCAGCCACGGCCACCCCTCTTTCACCTTCAGCTTTCCACCGTGGAAGGTTCAGTGTCCCTTCTCACCCCGGTGTCTCCATCCTGCACTTGGACCCATGGATGCCACTTTCTGTTTCTTTGGGGCTACACTAGCAATGCCCAAGGGTTACTCGTGCCTGGCTCTGAGCTCAGGGATCACTCCTGGTGGGGATTAAAGGATACTACAAAGGATCAAACCCCAGGCTAGCCACATGCTAGACCAGCTCTGTCCCCGTTGTTGTACCCCCCTCTGGTCCTTCTCTTTCAGTGCATCAGTAGTGGGCACATTTCATCGTTGCCGTTTCATGCAGCTGGTGCTCTTGACATCCCAGATCTGGCCATGGGGAGCCCCTAATAGCTGAGCGAGCACTCTGGCCTGGTGGAAAGCCCCATCATTTCCCCCAGCTGTCCTTCGCTTTCCTTTCTTAGAGGGTCTGGGGGAGGCCCACACCCGGTGGCACTCGGGTTACTACTGGCTTTGCATTCGGATCACTCCTGGCGGGGCTCAGGGAGACCCTCTGGGACGCTGGGAATTGAATCCAGGCCAGCAGCATGCAAGGCAAGCCTCCTCCCCACTGTATCTCTCCAACCCCTGACCTTCACTTCCTTGAATGCAGCCCCCATCCTCGGGGATTAGCCACGCTCAGGAAGGTCCTGCTTCTTCCTAGGGGCTGTGTGGGGGGAGGGCATGTCAGAGGTGCTGAGGCACCTACCTCGCCCAGGGGGTCCCCTCGGTGGCTGGAGCAGAGAAATGTGCGCATGTGTCTACAGAACACTCGGGAGCACTTGTACCCTTGTGCATACATACACATTATACTCAGGGGCAGGGCTGTACACAGAAGCGCGCACTGGCATGCCCACAGGCTTCTCTCTCCCTCTGTCTTCTTGCAACTGGATTTCTTCTCAGATAGAAATGGGACGGGACCAGAGGCAGATCGGAGCAGTGCCCATAGAAGTGTCCGTCCCGACTCCCTGCCTGCTTTTTCTAGCCCTGTCCTGCCGCCCCTGTTCCACCTCTCCTGCTTCTGAGCTCACAGGGCAGCTGTGCCAGGTGATCTTCAGTCCTTCTCTCTAGCCTTTGCCCCCTTGCCCCCCATCCCACACCCACCCCCCACAGCTCACACGATCTTCCATGTGCCCCACATGCTTACTCAGCTCGGCCCCACTGCCTGGGTAGTTAGGTGCTTTCCAGCCTTGTGCAAACGGTGCTGCTGTGAATTCCCTGGTGCATTTCCACCCTGCCCAAGGTGTGTCTCCCAGCGGAATTCCAGCTGGTGGGATTCCACAAACACCAGGACGCTTCGGGTCTGTTGAGTAAATGACGGAAGGGGGACCCAAATTCAGGTCAGGCAATACAGGAAGGCAGATGGCAGAAATCTGACCAAGACCAAAGTCTGGGCCCAGGGAGCCAGGACATCTCTCCTGCCTTCAAAGACCACCCAAGCAGGAGTTGGCGGGGCTGACGGGGTAGTGTTGGTTCAGCAGAGACCCCAAGAAGGCTTGTCAGAATCTGACCTCTGACCTCAGCTTCCAGCAGTGTTGTCTGTGCCCACCTGTAGTCTTCGCTGTGCAGAACCCAGCAGCGGTAGAGGGCCCAGCTGGCCACTCGGCAGAAACAGGCTTGGCACCGATGACCCTGAGGCACCAGGAAGGATCAGGCCCTCCTGGTGAGTGCCCCTGTGTAAAGACGCCTCAAGAGTCCATCCTGGGATGGTCAGTCTGTGGGGACCCACCCTGCCTCCCATCACACATTCCCAAAGCCACTGTTCTCACTCCTATGAAGCATTTTTTCTGTCATTTGGGGGCATCTGTGTTAAGGGCTGGTGCAATGGCACCACCTTGGTCCCCCAGACTCCCTTGGGAATGACCCCCGAGCCCAGAGTAACCCTAAGCACCGCCATGTGGTAGTCCCCAGACCCCAAAATCAGGAAGTAATAGTACAAAAATCACTGTTTTTATGAGTCCTTTGAGGGAAACAGGTGGGGGAGAGGGAGAGAAGGTGCTTCTGGTATGTTTGAAACCACAGTCTGGGCAGTTTTCAGCTGTTTTTGATGCAGCCCCAGAACTAACCCAGGATTAGTGTTTGGACATCAAACCCAGCTTGTCTCTGTGTAAACCAAGCAAGAGCCTTCCCTGCTCTCCTGTCTCTCTGGCTTCTTCTGTGGATTTTCAAAAGATGAGAATAATAACAGATGATAAAGGTGCAGGAACTGGAGACATAGCACAGCAAGGAGGGCTTTTGTTTTGCACACACCCGACCCAGGTTCAATCCCTGGCATCCTGTAGGGTCTCCTGAGCCTGCCAGAAGTGAACCCTGGAGTGAGTCCTTTTCCTTTCCCGCCACCTGGCACTTAGGTTCCCCCGCCCCCAACTTGTGGTTCTACTACTCTTCAGAGAGTAGTAGGGGACTGCTCCCCTTTCCTAGGGACAGTGCTTGGCAGCCTCTGCCTCCTTGCAGCACCGGTAGGCAAGGTTTGGGGCTCCGGAGAGATAGCATGGAGGTAAGGCATTTGCCTTGCATGCAGAAGGACGGTGGTTCGAATCCCGGCATCCCATATGATCCCCTGAGTCTGCCAGGCGCGATTTCTGAGCATTGAGCCAGGAGTAACCCCTGAGCGCTGCCAGGTTTGGGGCTGACTCTTGCAAGGACTGGAGTAAAGTAGATTCCCCCACCCTGCTTATTGGAGAATCACACCCACTG
>PVKC010028499.1:0-15423 GCA_004027635.1 Crocidura indochinensis
TATATATATATATATATATATATATATATATATATATATATATATATATATATATTCCCATTAAGTTCTTTGAGATATTCTTGGGAGAGTGGTGAGATCCAGAGAGAGTATTTTCATCCCACAACATAGTCTTATTAGATTTGAGTGATGGCTTGAGCAGTTAAGGGATAAGGTAGTGTCCTTGAACTGAGGGTACTTTTGGATCTGAATCCAGTAGTATGCAACATTCTGCACTGAGGGGTGTGTGGAGAAGAAGGGCCATATAGAATGAATCAGAAGAAGTGGTTGTTGCTGCTTCTTGCCGGGATACGAGAGTGGAACTGAGAGGGTACACTTCACTCTGGGAGCTGAGCACCACCCCACTCTTATTAAAAACTCTTCTTATGGAATTCCTAAGAGATGAAACTTATCTAACTGAATTTCTATCATCATTTCTGTTTTTATTTGTTTGTTTTTAAGAATTCTTATTTATTTATCATTTTACCTTGTGGATATTTTAATAATCATTATTTTCATTTATTTTTTTGGTGTGGGGTCGTTCCCTATCTGTGTGTAGGACTTACTTATAACTCTCTGCTCAAGGATCACTAGTGGAATTGCTCAGGGGACCAACCTTGCAGTGATAGGTGCCAACCTGTGTCAACTACATGCAAAACATGTTCCTTATCCACTACCCTAGGTAACCAATTTGCTCTAGTTTGTGTTCTTGCTCTCATCATTCCCTCCAATTTCTGAAGTAGCACTGACTAATTTTTTACTTTTTGAATAAAACCATTAATTGGCAAAACTTTATCTTATAAATGAGATTACATTAGACCCATAGTTTGCCATTCCATTCCCTTTCCTTCTCTAGAAGTCTTACAATAAAAGAGTACACTGCTATCTCTTCTTACTCACTATCTACATTCTAACCAAGGCCTTAAAATTAACAACATACACATTACTCTTTAAAACTGATTTTTACCACACAACTACTACCGGTAACTCATGCCCTTTTAGTGCTTAGGACATATAAAAATCATATCTCTGTATGAAGAATAGTGTGTTTGGGGGTGGTAAATCCATCAAAGTGATTTTAAAATGTGTTTAGAATAAAAATATTTTATTAGTTAAATTAAAATATACTTTAAAGTGTAATACAGGGATCAGAGAAGTAATGAAATAGATGGGATAACTTCACTTGCAGTGGCTACCATATTTATTCGAGTATAACACGCAAAATTTTCTACCAAAAAAAGAAACCAAAGTTTGGGTGCCCAATATAAACGAGGGCTGGAGTGGGGTGGCAGTGGCGGCTGGTCCAATGAGGATGCAGGCGAATTGTGAGTTCGCACTGCGCCCTTTCCTGGCTGCAGCCACACACTGTATGCGAGGGCGAAGAAAAAGAAAACTCAAGAAACCTGACCTATCTCTAGTGATATCCTGGGTTAAAACATTATGGGAAGAAAGACCAAAGGAAATGATCATCAAGAGTTTTTTGAAGACAGGCATCAGCAATAAAATGGACGGCACAGAAAACGACCTGCTGTGGAATTCAGACTCAGAAAAAAGCAAAGAAACTTGAGAAACAGATGTTCCTGCCAACTGGGACACTGATGAAAAATTAACTCGAGAAGAATGGGAACAACTCTTTAGTATATCGGATGATGAATCTGACTTTGAAGCATTTTAAATAAATATTGTTACCGGTAATTTTATTTTGATATTGTGATTATACCAGTTTAGGTTGTCAATAAATGATTTTTATCATGGCTGCACATGTTCAACAACGTTTTTTTTTTTTTTTGTCAATTACAATGCTTGGTGTGAAACAAAATTTTATACCAATTTTTAATCGAAAATTAGGGATGCACATTACACTCAAATAAATATGGTAATTTAGATTTAATAGTGGACACACTTATATTTCTCCAAGTCTTGTCAAGAAATATTCCTAAACACTTCCAGGTGTGCCCCCCCGCCCAAGAACATAAAATAAATAAATAAAGCAAAAAATAAAGAAGAAATCAAATTAAAAATAAAATTGCCTGCCAGGAGTAACTCCCGAGTGCCCCCAGGTGCTGCCTTAAACAAAACAAGCAACAACAACAACAAAAAAAAAAAAACACAAAAAGATAATACTGACCCTGGGACATATCACAGTAGAGAAGTACCTGGCTTTCCAAGCAGCAGAAAAAGGTTGAATTCCCAGCACCCTAGAGAGTCAGTCCCATGAGCCCTAACAGGAGGAATCCCTGAGCACAGAGCCAGATTAAGTGCAGAACACTTTAGAGTGTGACCCAAAACTCCCTCAAAAATTATTTTTCAAAAAGTTTGTATATTGGCCAAAATAACAATACTGGTGAGGGCACTTGCAGTTGTCCCAGGTTTAATCCCTAGCACCCCATATGGTCCCCACAAACACCACCAGGAGTAATTCTTGAGTAGAGAGCCAGGAATAATCCCTAAACATGGCCAGATGTGTACAAAAAAGGTTTTGAAAGAACCAAGCATGTACACATTGGTGACAAGACTGTTGCTAGAACCCCAGATGCCTAAAACTCAACTAGAATTAAATTTTTATTGTTTTTTTTTAAACAAAACATATGCACATTTACTTTATCCCTCAAGTTCCCAGATTGTAGTACACTACAACATTTCTTAGCAGTACCCAAAGCAATCTAAAACCACAACTTCTATGCAACTCCTTTGACATTAAAGGCTGTAGTATTCTTGATACAGTTGATTATGATACATCATTTCATCAAGGATGAGTCAAAGGAGCACAGCAAATATGGTGTTAGTGTGACAATTGTTTGCATAGGCCCAGCAAAATATAGGGGACATAGGAAGGAAAAGCCTTGGCCTACATAAGGAGACCTTACCCCTGAAGCTTTCCAGCACAAGACCAACTCTAGACTCCAGGCATACCAAGCTGTCCAACCCAAGTCATTCTCTGTAGTGCCAATACACTTTTATTCTTCACACAATCACTGTTGTTGGTGTCAGGTTTCTGCAGCCAAGGATCCTGGAATATGTCCATATCCCACAGCAAAGTCAGGATGATACGGAGCACCTCCCAATTTCACATATAATTAAAGAGTGATGCAGAGTGCTCAGTCCTGAAAGCAGGTTGTTGTTATTGTTAAGTCCTCTGGGTGTTAAAAAGAAGCCTCTGTTGAATAAGTCTATGTCAGAGGTAGGGTCTTCTCTGGTAGAGGATGCTTTCACATGATGTAGTATACAACCATGGTTGTTTTGTAGATGGCATCCCTGGTTCAGGGGTAAATGGACAATGCTCGTTCTTCTGAGGTCTGAGCCAGATCTTATGACAATGTTCAGAGTGTAAGGTCTCACTGCATTACAAGATTTGTGTCTTCCATCTCTATTAGATAAGAAAGTATTTGTATATAATTTCCCATTTTAATGGGCCTATGCAAAGGAAGAACTATGCCATATGGTGGGGTAGGTGTCTATGAGGATGCTAGAACTAGTCCAACAATCCCATTGTTTTGGCTCTAACATAAATTTTAAATAGAGGGACACTTCTACAGACATCCTTTTTTAACAAATAACAAACAAAAGACAGAGAAAACAAATATATAAAGGTAAAGTTTGAAATAGTTGGGTGGGGTGTTAAATTCTGTTAATTTCTGGTCTGTAATTGATCTGTGTGGTATTGAAGGTAAAATGGGTAAATCAGGGGAAATAATTGTTGGAACTTAGGCAGTAAAAGATTAGAAATGAGCTTTGTAGGGTAGTATCAAGGTCACAATACAAGATGGATATTATGCATATATAAACTATATGCATGTAATACTATCAATATATATTGTATATATACTGGTTTTTGAAACAAATATATATTGGGTGGTTTTTTTTTTTTTTGGGTCACACCTGGCAGTGCTCAGGGGTTACTCCTGACTCCATGCTCAGAAATTGCTCCTGGCAGGCACAGGGGACCATATGGGGCACCGGGATTCGAACCGATGACTTTTTGCATGAAAGGCAAACGCCTTACCTCCATGCTATCTCCCGAGCCCCTATATTGATTTTTTAAATGGAGACCAAGGAGAAAAAATTTCCAGTGACTGTCCCAACATAAACAGTGCTGCAACGGCCCACCCTCCTCCCAAAGCACATTCCCATTAGTGTAGGGTGAGGTAGGGGGAAAGCCTGATGACCTCTATAGAGTCCACCTGGACCAGCACCCAGTGAAGGCCTGAAGTCCAGGGGAGAAAGAGTGGGATGGCTGGGGGCCATCTGAGATGTCAGGATTGAACCAGGTGTAAACATTTATTTGCCACACCTAGTGATGCTCAGGGTCACTCAAGGCTCTGCACTCGGGGATCAGTCCTGCTAGTGCTGGGGGACCTGAAGTGATGCTAGGGATCTCACACGGGTCAGCTGTATGCAAGGCAAAGGTCCTCCCCACTGCATTATCGCTCCACCCCTCAGTGTTTGATTTGAGATACCCTTTTAGGTACTGTGGTCTACAGTCCTGTTTTAGGTAGAGTTCAAGTCCAAAACATTCAGAGTTTTGACGTTTTTCTTTGTTTGCTTGCTTGTTTGTTTTGGGGTTCCACTCTGTAATTTGGAACTTGGCTGTACACTAAGGAATCAGTCATGGTGTGCTCAGGAGACTTTATGGGGTACAGGGATCAAAGCCAGGTCGGTTGTGTACAGCCAGAGTCCTCCCACCACATTGCCTCTGTTCCAGTTCCCAAGTGGTTTCTGTTTGGGGGAGTTGGGCCTCACCCAGAAGTACTGGAGTTCCTTCTGGCTCTTCACTCAGAAATCACTCTCAGCAGTCACTGGACCATAGGGAATGTCGGGATTGAACTTGGTTTGACTGCGTGCAATCAAACTATCCTCTGTGGTCTGATTCTCTTATTAAAAAAAAAAAGAAAGAAAGAAAGAAAAAAAAACCAGCAGCAACAACCAAACCACCTTAAAGTTTTTCTGTTTTCGTCTTACTTGGTGGTACTCAGGGTTACTCCTGGCTCTCTGTTCAGAATGAGTCTTGGTGCAGTTCAGGGACTCTCAGGGAAGCAAGAGATGAAACCTGGCTTGGCCATGAGCAAGGCAGAGGAGTCCTGCCCACTGTCCCATTGCTCCAGCACTACTTTCCCATTGTTCATACCTCTGCTCCCCCAGTAGGTCACTGGACACTCATGGAGGGGATTCCACATTATTCCCAGCTGCCCTTCCTCACCCCCATCCTGGCTCGGTGCTGGTTGGGTTCCGTTGGCTTCATTGCATCCCTGGTAACAGGTGGAACCCTGTGACACATAAAGACACGCAGAAGCTGCCAGTCTCTGTGCTGGACTTTTAGGTGCAGACTCTGATTTTGAACTGCCCGTTAGGAAACTTGTGGAGATGGTGACCAACTGTGTCACCACCGAAATGATGAGTATCCAGTTTCTTTGGGTTCAACTATGGGTCCTGGTGTTGCAGCCCATGGTTCTGGGTTCAGTAGAGCTGCTACTGACCACTATCAGTTTGGTTTTCTCTGTTCGGAGCATCCTGTACTCCAGGAAGAAGCTGCTGGATGCTGTCGTTGCTGAGCTGATCAGTGAAAAAGGCAACGATATTGAGGAACTGTATGCCCTCCAGCTGCAGTGGGAAAGGCTCCAGCAGGAGGCCCCACAATGGAGCCAGCCTGACATGGAGCACAGCAAACCTGACGATGGCTTCGTTGAAGCCCCCGACCAGAACAGAATCTTCACTCACATGACCCAGAGGCGCCAGGTACAAGACTTGATGTGGGAGGTGTCTGCACTGACATGCCAGTTCAAGGGCCAGGAGGAAGAGCTGGAGGCCATGCTGAAAGAGGTGAAGGCCTGAGAAGAGAGCATGAAGCTGAGGGCCAGAGAATCTTCCCAGCTTGTCTCAGCAGCCAAAAATCTGTACAATTGGGGACGTGCTCCGAGAGTCACCTGCTGCTTTAAAGTCGCCCATGTCCCTCTACTCAGCCCGCATTTGGGGTCCCTTCAGCATGGCCAGTGAGTGAGTCCAGAGAAACTCCCCTCAAACGCCTCAATGCCATCTCCTGCTAGCTCTGGGGTATTGGACTGAGAGCTTCCTGGGTGTAGGGCTAAGAGGATTAGCATGACCTTGAATGACATGCCCGGCTCATCCTGGGCTCCTGAGCCATTCCTGGCAGACCACAACACTGTGCTTCCTGGGCTCCAGAAAGGAGTCCCTAGTCAGGCTGTAGAAAGCCCTATCTGCCCATTAACATGCAGAGTGGATCCAATATGGATTATGGGTTTTGCATTTGGTATGGATCCCTAATAAATCTCAATTGACTCCCCTTCAGTCTTTTTATTCTAAAATGCTTGAAAGTAACAGAGAAATAGAATGCCAGTCTCGAATCCAGGCAGTGGTGGGGAAGGAGGGAGATGGGGGTATTAGTGAGGGAATGTTGCACTGCTGAAGGTGGATTTTCTTTTATTATAGCTGAAACAAACAAACAAAAAAAACCTTGAAGATATCAATGCAAGGCAAGGCAGACACCTACCACTGACCTGTAGTTCCAGCCAGTTTTCTTCTTCATTGAGGGGAAGAGGTGGGAACCATCTGTGGTGTTGCTTAAAGTGAACTCTCCTGGCTCTGTGCTCAGAAATCACTCCTAGCAGGCTTTGTGACAATAGGGGATGCCTGGGATCACACTGGTATGGCCATTTGCAATGCAAATGCCCAATCCACTGTGCTATCCTCAGGGGTCCCTTTCCATTTTTTTTTAAACTGTGTCCCATGATAAGAGATACCTTTTTTTGGTTTTGGTTTTGGTTTTTGGACCACACCCGGCAGTGCTTAGGGGTTACTCCTTGCTATCTGCTCAAAAATAGCTCCTGGGAGGCATGGGGGACAATATGGAACACCGGAATTCAACCAACCACTTTAGGTCCTGGGTTGGCTACTTGCAAGGCAAACGCCCGCTGTGCTCTCTCTGGCCCCAAGAGATACCTTTTCTCTTGTGATACAAGCTGTATATCCATAAAACAAATGATGTACATACGTGCAAATTATGCTCACACACAAACACACTAAAAAATGCCTGCCAAAATGGTAGTGATACACAATTATAGTAAATAATTATAATACAAATAACTTAAAGAAAATAAAATAGAAAAATGAATATATGTAATAGGTTTTCATGTGTAAATTGAAAAAGATTTAGAAAGATTAAAACTTTTCCACTATGCTTTTTCTCTGGTATAGATACCTGCAACTATTACAAATTTGACTTTGTTACTGGTCTTCCAATTTCTGTGTTAAGTCCAATTATTAATCTCTTGCTATTAGCTAAGAATAATTCCTCATTTTTGATGGGGTTAGATGCTTTGTTCCTGTTAACTTTTGTCAGTACTTTGTATTTCTTAGATATTAGTCCCTTATCTGATGGGTATTGGGTGAGTAGTTTCTCCCATTCTGTGCGTGGATGTTGTATTCTAGGCACTATTTCCTTTGAGGTACAGAAGCTTCTAAGCTTAATATAATCCCATCTTTTTATCACTGCTTCCACTTGTTTGCAAAGTGATGTTTCCTCCATAAAGATAACTGTAGTCTTAATATCATAGAGTGTTTTACTTATGCGTTGTTTTGTATACCTTATGGTTCTGGGTCTGATATCAAGGTTTTTAATCCATTTGAATTTGACCTTTGTGCATGGTGTTAGAAGGAGGTCTGACTTTGCTTTTTTGCATGTAGCTGACAAGTTGTGCCAACGCCACTTGTTGGAGAGGCTTTCCTTGCTCAATTTTGTTTTTATTGCCCCTTTATCAACGATTAATTGATTGCATGTTTGGAGAAAATTCTCTGAATACTCAAGTCAAAAAATGAGAAGAAATAAAGACACTTTCTCAAGGAAGAAATACAAATGGCCAAAAAGCACATAAAAAACGTTCACATCACTAATCATCTGGGAGATGCAATCAAAACTACAATTGTGTGGCTGGGCGGTGGCGCTGGAGATAAGGTGCCTGCCTTGCCTGCACTAGCCTAGGACGGACCTTGGTTGGATCCCCTGGTTTCCCATATGGTTTCCCCAAGCCAGGAGCGACTTCTGAGCGCATAGCCAGGAGTAACCCCTGAGCATCACTGGGTGTGGCCCCAAAACCAAAAACCAAAACAAAACCCCCCCAAAAAAACAATTGTGGTACCATGTCAGGCCCCAGAGACTGACACACATCACAAAGAACAAGAACAATCAGTGCTGTTGAGAATGTGGAGAGAAAGGAGCTCTTATTCACTGCTGTTTGGAATGCCATCTAGTTCAACCTTTATGGAAAACTATATGAATATTCCTCAAAAAAACTGGAAATTGAGCTCCCATATGTTCCAGCTATACCACTCCTAGGGATATACCCTCAGAATACAACACAGTACAAAAATGCCTTCTGCAAACCTATATTCATTGCAGCACTATTTACAATAGCCAGACTTTGGAAACAACCAAGATACCCTTCAACAGATAAACTGGTACAGATACACAATGGAATATTATGTAGCCTTCAGGAGACATGAAGTCATGAAATTTTCCATACATGGTTTTACATGGAAATTATAATGCTGAGTGAAATAAGTCAGAAGTAGAGAGATAGACACAGAATCATCTTACTCATCCATGGGTTTTAAGAAAAATAAAGAAACATTATTCTAGTAATGCCTAGAGACAATAAAGATGAGGGCTGGAAGGACCAGCTCATAATTTGAAGCTCACCACAAAGAGTAGTATATGCAATTAGAGAAATAACTATACTAACAACTATTATGACGATGTTAATATGTGAGAGAAGTAGAATGACTATCTCACATACAAGCAAGGGTTGGGGAGGACATAGATGGGAACATTGGTGGTGGGAATGTTGCCGTAGTGAAGGGGGTGGTTTTTTATAACTGATACTATACTACAAACATGTTTGTAATCATGGTGTTCAATAAATACGTTATTTTAAAAAATAAAATAGAACAATTCCTTTCTTTGGCAACAATCAATTTTCATGATCTAATTCTAAACCAGAATGAATCCTTTACTAAATATTACAGAAAGTTTACCTTTCTTTACCCAGTTTGTGCCTTCATATTTAAAGATTTAATTTACAGCTATTAATCTGTTTTATTTCCCCCCTGCCATGTATACTGTATCTTAGATCTACAAAGTACCATCTGATTAGAAGGCTTTTGTTTGAAGATGATATCCAAGAAATTACTTATTGCTCATAACATTATAGTTTTTCTTCTATGCAGTTTTTATTTTCAGCTCTATTTCTTAAATGTCTATTCATGTCTGTATTGGTGGTTAAATAAGATATAGAATTACGTATCAGTTTAATTCTGCTGGCTGTGGACAATTTGTTTCCCAATGTACAATGTTGTACATTGTAAGATAGTAATGCATTTAAATTACTAATGAAATTTTAATTCTTTTTTGCCTTTTTTAAATGCCAGTTCTATGTTTTTTTGTTTTTATTACTGTAGGTTTATATTTTAAACTTAGAAAACATTACTCACCTATCTATTTGGCTAAACTTGTTTCAGTTACTTGGGATATTTTGTGGTTGTTTGGACAGTAGATTGTTTTCTACATTGAGATTACTATAGACTAGCTCCTGGGGTCCAGTTTGAATTAGAGGGCTTCTTTTGAGCCCTCTTGAGGAGAGTGGATGCACAGGTGGCGAAATAGGAAGAAATATGAAAGTACACACAACTGTGTGTGGAGAACAGAATTCTAACTTTAATTTTCCAGCTAGGAGTTTACTAGGAAGTGACCACTAGTTACAGGTATGAGGAGAATGTTTACAATCACAAAACAGAGCTTGGGGTCAGAGTGATAATGCAGTGATAGGACATTTACCTTTCAAGCAGCTGATCCAATATGGATCTTGGTTCAGTCCCCCAACCACATCATGGCATGCAGCATAGATGTCTCTATATAGGGGAAGCTAGTCCACCAAACATGTCTATTGGCTTTCCTGGTGTAGTGAGCTGATATTTTCCCCAAGAAACTTTTAGTCAGCAGGCCCGTTGGACGTTAATCATACCCCCTATGTGGATTACTGGCTATATTTCTGATATACATGATATGGTGGTGACTTTAAATATCTCTTTTCTATCATTTGGCTTTGTCTCCCTTGCAAAACTACAGGCCAAAAATTCGATCTCAATCAATGAGTGCTCAGGGAAATTTTCAGCACTAAAAGCCACTAAAGTTCTCTGCTGGCAAAGTATATTTGCAACTCAAAGAGGAATCCAGCCAGCTACCTGCAACCTGTTTTTCTGGTCTCAGCTTCTAGGTGGTAAACAAGCAGTTCCTGTCTTTCTTGCATTTTACTATTCCGGCAGCCTGTAAAATTGTAGCAAAACAAGTTTCTCTTTCTTTGTTATAAGAAATTCCTTTCTAAACCAGAACACCCCATCTCATATTGCTAGCTTGGGATTCTTTTTACTGTATTAGCTAGAATTTTGATATGTATATTCAAGAGCCAGTACCATTGTGTGTTGTTCCTCCTAAGATTCTCCACCTTTTGTTATAGCAGAAATACCTTGCATACCAGAAACGTGCTTATATGTCACCAGCTTGAAAAGTAAAATTGTCTCACATCTATCGAAGACACGGGTCCCCATACAATTTATTTTGTGTGGTCTCATTATTTCATATTTTGCCGCCCATGCAACCCACTCTCCCTAAAGTGGATTCTTCAAAATCCCACTAATGGCTGTAGGACAGAAGCCACCTCCAGCAAAACCAGGAGCAATTTCTGAGTGCATAGCCAAGAGTAACCCCTGAGTGTGTCACCTGGTGTGGGCCAAAATCCAAACAACAGCAACAATAAAGCAGAGTTTAACAATAATACATCAATCTATGGGTGTAAAGAGTAATAGTACTGAATTACAAAGGAAAAGGTCAAGTTTAACATCTCAAATCAATTCCTGATAAGCTAGCATCAGATGTAAAATAAAGAATTAGAAAAAAGTAAAAAAATTCTTTTTGGGGAATCACACCCGCTGACACTCAGGGGTTACTCCTGACTATGTGCTCAGAAATCACTCCTGGCTTGGGGGACCATATGAGATGCCCAGGCTGGCACTTGCAAGGCAGACACCTTACCTCTAGTGCCACCACTCCAGCTCCTAGATATAAAAAAATTCTATAGGAATACTTCAATGGGAGAAGCTCCATTACTTTAGAGGTTAAAGTGAAAGAGAGGGCTAAATTCACAAAGGTATAATTCTCAATTTCTGGGGAAAGTCAATAGCCCCAAATCTGCATTCTGGCCACGCCTTTGCATCTCAGAAGCAGATGCTGCAAATGCAATTTGAAGAGAGAGAGAGAAAAAAAATGTGTCCTTGATTTGGTGCTAAAAATTATACAGGTAAAAGAGTTTTAATCAGGGCTATATATTTTCTATGAATATTGAATTAATTTTAATTAATTAATTTAATTAATATTGAATTAATATAATGTCAGTACCATAACATGAATCTCAAAAAATTCTCTATGGAATTTCCCAAACTCTCCATGCAAAGGTAAAATACTTCCACAGTGGACCTTTTGTTGAAAATCCCTTGGGGATAAATAAATTATCCATTCATGCAAAAAAAAATACAACATTTTAGTAGGCTTTCTGTTTTGTCCCCTACAAAAATATGGAAATTCCTATTGATGGTATGACATGAGGTAATGACAAAGTTGAATTAAATCTATAGATCACCTTTTAATTAATATTACTTCTTGCAGTCTATAGCCACAATATAATTTTATTTTTGATTAGTATTTTAAAATGTTCAGTAAACAAATATTTAATCTCTTTTAGTTAGATATAGCCTAAATACTTTGATGATTTTATAAATGGAATGATGATTTTTGATTCTAGCCTTACATAGTTTACATGAATGTATAAAATGACACTAATTTTTATATGTTGATATTTTTTATATCCTGCAACAATTCTGAGTTTATTTCAATTTTTTTAATTTGGGGTAAGTGTATTCTTCCAATAAGATAATTTCTCCTAAAGATAAATATAATTGACAAATCTCTTTTAGACTTGAACAGTTATTGTTTTCCCCTAATTTTCTACACAGGAATTTGGGTACTGCATTGGATGGTAATAGTGAGAGTGAGCATCCATGGATCACTTAGGGAAGCCTTGGTTTTGAGCACTGAGTATAATGTTAATAGTGGCCTTTTTATAATACCCCCCAAGGCATTGTACAGATTTAATGCAATCCCTCTAAAGAAACTCATGACATTCTTCAAAGAAGTGGATCAAACACTCCTTAAATTCATCTGGAATAATAAACACTCACAAATAGATAGAGCAATCTTTGGGAAAAGGAATATGGGTGGTATCACTTTTCCCAACTTTAAACAGTATTACAAAGCTATTATCATTAAAACAGCATGGTATTGTAATAAAGACAGACAATAAGATCTGTGGAATAGATTAGAGTTTTCAGAGAATGCTCCTCAGTTACACAATCAACTAATTTTTGATTAAGGGGCAATAAATGCAAAATGGAGCAAAGAAAGCCTCTTCAACAAGTGATGTTGAGATAACTGGTGAGTCAGTTGACAAACAAATGAACACAGACCTCCATCTAACTCCCTGCAAAAAGGTCAAATGCAAATGGGTTAAAGACCTTGATATCAGACCTGAAACCATAAGATATATAGAAGAACACGTAGGTAAAACACTTTATGACATTGAAACTAAAGGCATCTTCAAGGATAAAACAACACTTCTCAAACAAGCCGAAGCAGAGATACACAAATGGGACTATATTAAACTGAGAAGCTTCTACACCGCAAAGGAAATAATGCCTAGGGTACAAAATCCACCACAGAATGGGAGAAGCTATTCACCCAATGTCCATAAGATAAGGAACTAAGATTATACCTAAGAAATGCAATATCTAAGATATGTCTAAGATATATCATATCTAAGATATACAAGGTACTGACAGAACTGAACAAGAAATAAATATATAACTCCATTAAAAATAGGGAAAAGAAATGAACAGGCGATTTCTCAAAGAAGAAATGCAAAT
The DNA here is from genome assembly GCA_004027635.1 of Crocidura indochinensis. Taxonomy (NCBI): domain Eukaryota; kingdom Metazoa; phylum Chordata; class Mammalia; order Eulipotyphla; family Soricidae; genus Crocidura; species Crocidura indochinensis. Next base: position 13,039 of record PVKC010028499.1, read on the forward strand.
GGCCAAAGGGCACATGAAAAAATACACCACATCACTAATCATCAGAGAGATGCAAATCAAAACAACAATGAGGTACCATCTCATACCACAGAGATTGACACACACACCACAGAGAACAAGAACAATCAGTGCTGGCAGAGATGAGGGGATAAACGAACTCTCATCCACTGCTGGTGAGAATGCTGTCTAGTCTGGCCTTATGGAAAACAATATGGAGATTTCTCAAAAAAATTGGAAATTGAGCTCCCATTTTACCCACCTATACCACTTCTAGGGATATACCACCCTAGGAACTCAAAAACACAGTACAAAAATCCCTTTCTCACACCTATATTCATTGCAGCACTACTTATAATACAACCAAGATGCCCTTTAACAGATGAATGGCTAAAGAAACTGCAGTACATATATACAATGAAATATTATGCAACTATCAGGAGAGATGGTTCATATACATGGATGTACCTGGAATCCAGTATGCTGAGTGAAATAAGTCGGAGGGAGGAGGGAGATAGACACAGAATAGTCTCACTGATCTATGTGTTTTAAGAAAAATTAAAGACAATGAAATAATTCACAGAGATTGGGGCTGAAGGTCTGGCTTGGGATGTGAAGCTCATCTCAAGGAGTGGTGGGTGCAGTTGGATAAATAACTATGCTGAGACTATCGTTTCAATGTCACTGAGTGAGGGATATAGAAGATCTGTCTCAAATACAGGTGGGGTGTGCGGGAGAGAGAAGATGAGGGAATTTGTGGTGGGAAGGTTGCACTGGTGAAGGGGGTGTTATTTTTATGGCTAAAACCCAAGTACGATTATGTTTGTAATTACAGTACTTAAATAAAAGTACCATTAAAAACAAAAATAAAAAACAGTGGCCTTTTTTTTGTCCCCTAAATTCCCAATACAGACCAGGCAAGGGTCTGGGTTGAGGTGTATATGGGGTGAATTTACTGTACCTCCTCTTTCTATACAGTCAGTGTGAAGAACACAGCCTGTGGTAAGAATTGGGAGGCCTTATTTTTTTTCTTTCCTTTTCTTTTTTTTTATTATTTTTTTAACTTTTTTTTCACCCCCCTTCATCAGTGCAAGTTCCCCACCACCAATGTCCCAAATCTCCCTCCCTCCCAACCCACCCCCACCTGTACTCCATACAGGCTTTCCAGTTCCCTGATTCGTGAATATGATTAAGATAATTCTCTGTGTGGTTATTTCTATAGCTGCACTCACCACTCATTATGGTGAGCTTCATCAAGTGAGCTGGAAGTTCCAGCCCTCCTCCCATTATCTCTGAGGATTGGTGCAAAGATGACTTACATTTTTCTCAGAACCCATAGATGAGTGAGACTATTCTATGTCTCTCTCTCTCCCTCTGACTTATTTCACTCAGCATGGTAGATTCCATGTACATCCATGTATATGAAAATTTCATAACCTCATCTCTCCTGACAGCTGCATAATAGTCCATTGTATATATGTACCACAGTTTCTTTAGCCATTCGTCTGTTGAAGGGCATCTTGGTTGTTTCCAGATCCTGGCTATCGTGAATAGTGCTGCAATAAATATAGGTGTGAGGAAGGGGTTTTTGTATTGAACTTTTGTGTTCTTAGGGTATATCCCTAGGAGTGGAATAGCTGGGTCGAATGGGACTTCAATTTTCAGATTTTGGAGGAACCTCCATATTGCTTTCCATAGAGGTTGGACTAGACAGCATTCCCACCAGCAGTGGATAAGAGTTCCTTTCTCTCCACATCCCCGCCAGCACTGATTAGTCTCATTCTTTGAGATGTAGGCCATTCTCTGTGGTGTGAGGTGGTATCTCATCGTTGTTTTGATTTGCATCTCCCTGATGATTAGTGACGAGGAGCATTTTTTTCATGTGCCTTTTGACCATTTGCATTTCCTTTTTATCAAAGTGTCTGTTCATTTCTTCTCCCAATTTTTTGATGGGATTAGATGATTTTTTCTTGTAAAGTTCTGTCAGTGCTCTGTATATTTTGGATATTAGCCCCTTATCTGATGGGTGTTGGGTGAATAGTTTCTCCCACTCGCTTGGTGACTCTTGTATCCTGGGCACTATTTCTTTTTGAGGTGCAGAAGCTTCGCAGTTTGATGTATTCCCATCTGTTGATCTCTGCTTCCACTTGTTTGGAAAGTGTAGTTTCCTCCTTGAAGATGCCTTTTGCCTCAATGTCATGGAGTGTTTTACCAACGTGTTGTTCTATATACCTTATGGTATCAGGTCTGATATCGAGGTCTTTAATCCATTTGGATTTTACCTTCGTGCATGATGTTAACTGGGGGTCTATGTTCGCTTTTTTGCAAGTGGCGAACCAGTTCTGCCAGCACCACTTGTTGAAGAGGTTTTCCCTGCTCCACTTAGGA
>PVKC010028500.1:0-15438 GCA_004027635.1 Crocidura indochinensis
AAAAAAATAGACAAAATACAATTTTATTCCTTACCTTGAAATTGAGAAAAAAAATTGAAGCAACAGTTTGGTTACTGCTTTTCTGGGTGGTATTGAGTAACTGAGTATGTCTCGAGAATTTCATTAAAAAATGGGAACATTTCAAACAACTTTTATGAAGCCAACATCACCTTGATACCAAAACCAGACAGAGATGCTGCCTAAAAAGAAAATTACAGACCAATATCCCTTATGAACACAGATGCAAAGATCCTCAACAAAATCTTGGCAAACTGGATTCAATGCCTCATCAAGAAGATCATTCACTACGATTAAGTAGGTTTCATCCTAGAAATGCAAGGATGGTTTAGCATCCATAAATTTTCCAGTATAATACACAACATCAATAATAAGAAAAATAAAAATCACATGATCATATCAATAGGCACAGAGAAAACATTTGATAAGGTCCAACAGCCATTTTTGATTACTCTCAGCAAGATGGGAATAAAAGGAACCTTTCTCAACCTAATCAAGGCCATCTACCAGAAGCTATTGGCAAATATTATACTCAATGGAGTAAAACTAAAAGCCTTCCCTCTAAATTCCAGTACAAGACAAGACTGTCCTCTCACCACTTCTATCTAACATAGTACTGGAAGTACATATTATAGTGATTAGGCTAGAAAAAGATGTCAAGGGAATCCAGATAGGAAAGGAAGAAGTCAAAGCTCTCACTATTTGCAGACGACATGATACTGTACTTAGAAAACCCTAAAGACTCTACCCAAAAGCTTCTAGAAACAATAGATTCATATAGCAATGTGGCAGGCTACAGAATTAACACACAGAAATCAATGGCCTTTTTATACACCAATAATGATGGGAAGAAATGGACATTAAGAAAACAATCTCATTCATATTAGTGCCACACAAACTCAAATATCTTGGAATCAACTTGACTAAAGAAGTGAAGGACCTATACAAAGAAGACTATAAGACACTGCTCCAAGAAATAAGGGAAGACACACAGAAGTGGAAACACATATCCTGCTCATGAATTGGCAGGATCAACATCATTAAAATGGCAATACTCCCCAAAGCATTGTACAGATTTAATGAGATCCCTCTAAAGATACCCATGACATTCTTCAAAGAAGTGGATCGAACACTTCTGAAATTTATTTGGAACAATAAACATCCTCGAATAGTTAAAGTAATCCTTGGGAAAAGGAATATGGGAGGCATTACTTTTCCCAACTTTAAACTGTATTACAAAGCAATAGCTATCAAAACAGCATGGTATTGGAATAAAGACAGACCCTCAGATCAGTAGAATAAGCTTGAGTACTCAGAGAATGTTCCCCAGACATACAGTCACCTAATTTTTTATAAAGGAGCAAGAAATCCTAAATGGAGCAAGGAAAGCCTCTTCAACAAGTGGTGTTGGTACAACTGGTTAGCCACTTGCAAAAAAGTCTTAATCTTGTTTCTTCAAATGGTTTTCTTACATTTCAATAGAATATAATACATGGAATTATTCCAGCAAGCAGTTAACAAAGAAATATATTACATTTTTTAAATTTAATTTTTATATAATCATCCTGAAATTATAAAGTTATTCATGATTGGTTTTTAACATTAATCATATATTTTTAACGAAAAGTTAGTTTCCTATTGGGTAGGACTAGTGCATTAGAATTAGATATGGGGGTAAAAGCCTCATAGTAGGCCCTTAACTAAGCACTTAAATTTAGTCAGAGTCTTCTATTGGTAAATATCCATTCTAAAATTGTCTTTAGGGAAGATTATGATAGAAATAGTAAATTAAATTTTGATTTCCAGGAGAGAAGTGTAACACAGGGAAAACTATTGAGTAAGTTAATGCTAATGTGTGATTGAGAAATTGAATGTCAAGAAAAATATGAATTAATAGTTATACTTGGGTAGAGCATGTGAAGATTAATGTTAAGAAAAATAATTTGGTTCCTAAAAAAAACTAGAAATTTCATTCCCATATGACCCAGAAATATTATGCCTGGAAATGGCTCCTAGTGGCCCCAAAACATAATGCAGGAAAATACCTGCACTCATATATTCATCTCAGTACAATTAATAATAGCCTACATCTAGAAAGAGAACATGTGTCTGAGAACAGGTGAGTAGATAAAGAAATTGTGTTACATTAACAACTGGAATATATGCACCTAGTAGGAAAAATGAAGTCATGAAATTTGCTTATGGATGTTTATAGAGTATTATGCTGAGCAAAATAAATCAGAGGGAGAGAGACAGAGTATTAGATTTTTTATATTTATATTTTATATTTATACATTTTTATATTTCTATTTATGGGATACAAAAAAGATAGTATGATAATAGAGACAATAGAGACAAGGCTCAAGAGGACTGGCCCATGGTAGGAAGTTTGACACAAAGTTGAGGAGTGCAGTTAGGCAGAGAAGACTACTATTATAATGGTAATTGGAAATGCTCCATTTGGATAAGAACTGGTGCTGAAAGGAGGTAAAGTGATACCTCTTCAGTATTGAAAAGCATTGACTGAGAGAGAGAAAGAGAGAAAAAAGAGAGGAAGAAAAAATTATAGATAGTGGTAGCAGGAAATATGCATTGGTGAAGGATTGGGTGTTGGGCATTGAATGACTGAAACAGTCATGAACAGCTTTGTAACTGTATCTCTAGTGATTCAATTAAAATTATTTTTTGAAAAAGGACAACTTTTGGAATCTCTATGAGATAATACTATTTAGCTTGGATTTGGGAATCTTCTCGAGATATTAATATTTAGACTGGATTTGGACAGGTTCTGAAGTCACAAATGCAGGAAGAGGTCAGACACATGAGCATCAGGAAGAATTAGTGCTATGTGAGTTTTAGAGATAACATCTTTTATGTGATTATATTTAAAGGTACAAGCTAAAACCTTGTCAAAGATATGCTACCACAACTACAACTTAAGTACCTAACAGTGTCTTTCTCTATTAGTCCTCTGCATCCTTTTCCTTTTTGTTGCATTTTTTTACTCCAGTAACCACAACTCTTGCAATCTAAATTCCTTAGTTTGTTTCTGTTGATTATGTCCCACATATGGTTGAGATTATCTTACATTTGTGATATTTGTCTTTTTATTTTTGATTTATTTGAGCTAATATGACTCCCTCCAGTTCCATCCATGTTGTAACAGAAGGCATAGTTTCATTTTTTTTTTATTTTTTAAGGAGCAATAATCCTATATAGCATGCTATATCACAATTTCTTTATGAAATTATCTTTTTTTTCATTTAGCATTTAGATTGTGTCCATATCTTGATGATAGTAAATATTTATGAAATGAATTTATATAATTTTTTTGATATATAGAGCTTGGGCTGTAATTATTGGATCAATCTATTTTTAGTATTTTGAGCATTTTCCCTATAGAATGGACCAACAGACATCGCTTCAGTGTGTGTTTTTTAGAAATGACGATTTATGGCAAAAATAATTGATAGCCTCTATTGACTACATATTGCTTGATGGGAAAAATTATTTGTTCTTTATGTGTACTATGTAACCTCATTTTCAAAAGAAAACTGGAAGATTAGAATATCTAAGTCCACACATGGCTGAAGAGATAGTACAGTGGGTCTGGCACTTGCTTTACATGCAACCAATTTTGTGCTCAAGGATGATTCCTGGTAGTGTTTAAGGGATTTTATGAGCACAGAGGAAGTACCACCAACATGGCGTCCCATATACCTATGTATATGGGAGCTGGAAAGATAATATAGTTCAAAGGTAGGCACAACCTACCTTCTAAGGCTCTACCTTGGTTAGAGCCCCCAGAACTTCATATGGTCTCCCTGAACTCCTCTAGAAGGTATCCCTGAGCAAAGTCTGGAGTTGAGTTCTGAATATCACCTAAAACAAATAAAGCTATATCCATATATAGAGAGATATATCCATTGGATAGATATAGATCTTGATTCATATATATATATAAATATATATGGGTTATTCATCTATACCTATAGCTACCAATCTAGATATATCTATATATAAATATAATATATAACATATATAATAAATATCTATAACTATATCTAGATATATAGATATAATATATATTGTTGGTTCAATCCCCAGCATCCTAGCCAGGAGTAATTTCTGAGTTCAGAGCCTGGAGTAATCCCTGAACATCACAGGTGTGGCCCTGAAACAAAACAAAACAAGGAACCTGGGTCATTTGGTGTCAGGATATAATATGACAATTGCTGAGGTGACCTGGGTAATGTACAGTATTACAAAGCCCAAAAAGTAGGTTATCCTAGAGTATCCCATAGTAGCACTCTTGACCTTCTGAGCACCACAAGGGAGGCCCCAAGTAAAATAAACAAATAAGAAAACAGAGTAATGGAAGAACTAAGATGTTTACTTAAAAATACATAACAGGTTATTGGAATCAGGATTCAAATCTGTATACATAAACACTATATACTAGTACATACAGTGCATGATGAAGCAGAGTGGATGGACCAAAGAGGTGAAGGCTCTTCTGTGTCACCTGAAATTTCTATTTTATAAGTAAATTATCAAGGTAAAGGCAACAATTCTCTTTCCTGTATTTGATAGGAAAATTAAAAAAAAATCCTTTGATTAGGAATTATTTGGTAAAATTAATCATCTAGAGCTGTATTTGCTTGTTCAAATATTACTATTAAGTATCAGAAATAGTCCAAATTGAGATTTGGGTTATAAAATCTATACTATATTTCTAGGATATAGCATGACAGAAAGAATTTTATGCATTGGCAAGTACAGATATTTAGGGTATGGTTAAATTAAGTGTAATATAGTTTAAAGTTATTCCATAATATGAAATGTAATATAATTAAATATGCAAAGAATTTAAAAATAAATGTATATAATTTCTTTTTATATTAAAGAGGTTATTAAGACATTTAAATTTATTTGATTTGCATTATTTTTCTAGTAGGCAATATTGGTTCAGAGCAACTTTACTGTTGTGGTTGATATCTCACTGAAATGCACGTTGATAAATTTGCTTACCACAGTAGCAATTTCACCACCTATTTTTCCTTACTTTCTGGCCATTTTCAAGAAAAAAATTTTTAAAGGAACCCCCTTTGTAAAGATTTGAGAGCTCTGAGAATTTCCTTTTTCGCTTGCTCCCAACCTCAAACAAATGATCAATGCATTTGTGGACGAGGAGTCAACTTTTCACAAGAGCAAAGGGAGAGAATGCAAAAACATTTCCAATTCCTGAATGGTGTGAAGTAAAAGTGCTTTCAAAGGATACCACAAGATTGGCACAGGTGGGCAAAATAGGGCTGTCTCGAGTCAAACGACCCAAGGAGTTGAAAGGAAATTCTGTATTATAACACCAAAAATGCCACAAAACCATAGTTATTAATACTAACTAGCATCTCTTGCTATCTGACACCATCTCATTTTTAAAACCTGTGAACATACGTAATCATGATCAGACTTCAACTAGGTATAAATACTAGCAGCCTAAAAGAAATGCAGCTCATTTTCTGATCATCTGTAGACCAGCTCTTAGAAAAAGGAAGATCAGCTAAGTCCTTTGGACACGATCAACAGATTTTCAGAACACTACTTATTGAAACTACTTTGCCTATCTCTCTCTGATACAATGCATTATACAGGGTTTATCTTAGCGTTGCAGCTTTGCATGATTTTGGGCTTTCCTACAGCTGATCGCCAGTCCATTATTTTAGAAGAAACAGAAAAACTAAAGGGATATTTTGTAAGTATCAAGTTTTAATAATACTTGCCTGTAATTATAATGACCGAATGTTAACTTTGAATTATATCAGTGATAGATTCTTATCTCTAGTTCACAGTCATCTTGAGAAAAAAAATGTTTTTTTCTTTTTTCTGATTGGATGAGATTTTGACTTAATGAGTTAGGTATTGGTCTAATCCTTTACTCAGTATGCTGTAGATAGAGTTATCTATCTCTGGCTGATCCAAAAGATGTTCAGAACTTAGGAATACAGCATAATGATATTAGTAATTTTGAAATAGGAATGAGTTCAACTATGGTGTCAAATAGAAAGTAAATGGGAAAAAGTGCCAAGCTCTCTGTTTCTGGTTTCTCAGTTTACTATGATGATGATATTAAAAGATCAAGACCAGCAGTAAAAATGGCAACAGATACAATTGATTTACAGAGAGATTCTCAAAAAATTTATTTTATAGGTGCTCTTTTTATTATTGAAAAAAGTTTATTACTGAAAATAGTAGTTACGAAATTTTACTGCTCAACTCTATGTTTTGAATCATTCTTAAATTCTGTCACTTGCTGAGATTTGAATCTATTTCATATTGTTTGTTTATATCTTTAGAATGTGTAGTGATGTTTAATTGATATTGACAATATTTATTGTCCCAAATTTAGTTATTTTAATGATGGTTGTTTGAACATTTATAAGTTAATTTGTTCTCAGAAGATCAAACTAAATAACTCAGACAGACATCTACTAAAGTTGATGTAATGCTATATAAAATGACATTGATAGATGTTACAGAGATTGCCGTCAGGGGGCAGTATTTCTAGATGTCTGACTGCTGGTTTATTTTAAACTAGACTGAAATCATTTGCTTTTCCTTTCTACAGATATTTCTAGTAAAGAAAATTGAAGTATCATCATTTATCTTGGGTTCATTTGTAACTCCAAGAATTATACTAAATATAAATAAGCTAAAATATAATGGTCTCTGATGATACCCAATATACCTTTGATTAAATATTATTGTTAGAACTAAATGAAAGGACTGGGAAGAGTATCAGGGAAGTGTTTCAGAATCTGAATTCAACAAAACTTGAATCATAATTTAAGGACAATTTAGGAATGAATTATAAATCATTTTTTCCATTCTTTTTTTTTTTTTTTTTTTACAGAATGCAAGTGGTTCACATGTAGCTGATGGTAATGGATCTCTTTTCTCAGATATTCTGAAGAAGTGGAAAGAGGTAAATGGAATGTTTCTATTTGAAATTTTTGTTTGCTTATTTTATGCTAGATAAGTTCTCATAAACATATATAATATCTTTGTTCTCTTTTCTCCCCAGGAGGGTGACAAAAAATTAATTCAAAGCCAGATTGTCTCCTTCTACTTCAAACTCTTTGAAAACTTTACAAACAACCAGATGATCCAGAGAAGCATGGATATCATCAAAGAAGAACTGTTTGTAAAGTTCTTCAATGGCAGCCAGGAGAAAATGAACGACTTTCAAAAGCTGATTGACATTCCGGTAAGGGTGTTTTTCATTCTTTCTTTGGTTTCATTGCAGAGACTTCTATCAAGCACTAACTATCCAGGAAGTGGAGATTAGCTACTGGGCTTAGTTGTTAAAGCTATTTAAAATGTATTACAACCAAAACTCACTCTACTAATTCTGTTCATGTCTTGGGTGACCTTACAAGGTCAATATAGAATCATTTTGATTTATGATTGAAAAGCATTATGACTGTTAGATGATATTTTTTTTTTACAAAGATTGATGTATGGACAAAATCAGTAAAGAGGAAGTAGTGAGAAAACTGAGCTCAGCATTGAGAAGTAGTTCTCTCATTGGGCCTTGTTTGTGTGAAGGAAATGCTCTCTCTCTGGATGAGAGCTGCAGGTCTTGGTGGAAAGAATGGTGGAGGTGGGGACATTTGCACTCCTCCAAGTTTGGTTACCAAGGAAAAGTGACACCTCTGATGAATCACAGGTGTGGTTGGGGTTTAGTTTCCTCATTTAAAGAACCCTGTTGTGTAATTCTTGTGTCCTTTGTTAGAAAATGCGACAGTGCCATGCTCTAACTATGAAAATGAAGTGACAAAAAGCTATGGCCTTCTTAGTGATGATAGGACCACCCTGTTGGTTCACTGTAACTAGACTTTACTGTACAACCCAAGTCAGGTCAAAGGCATTCGTTTTTAGTAACAAAAAGGGATGGAATTGATAGCTTATGAAATCATGTAACATTGCTAGCTAGATTGTTAGTTGGAGAAATCCTTAAGCCACCAACTTTATTTCATGAAACTATCCTAATTCTTTAAGCTTTAATTTTCAGAAGCTGAAAGTTTCAAAACTAACTTTGAAGCATAAAGGCAATGTTTCTTTCCCCAAAATTGTGCCCTGGAGACAAAGTTCCCCTTGGTTTGGGCTTGAATATAAACCAACTTGGGCGAGAATGGAAGAGATCTCTTTTGACCTGTTCTCTCAATATCTATGCCTTGCTCTTCCTATTTCAGGGTCTAACTCCATTCCTCTTGCCTAAGGTGCCAGGAACTAAAAACATGCATACTCTTGAGAATTTCTATGTCTCTACTACAGACAATAGTGTAATAGTGGCTTAAAAAAACTTTCATAGCTGCTACCAATTTCCATTGATAGTGTTTTTCAATGTTTAATGGGTTTCCATGGACCAGTCTCCTACTGGAAAAAGAAAACCAAACATTTATTCCTAACCCAGTGATGCCTTTGCTTTGCTATTCTGTCCTGGATGGGTCTCTAAATTTCTCATTGGTGCTTCAGACACTGGAAAGTAAAATTTTTCACGTGCAAAACATATCCATAGAAAATTTTCTATGACAGACTGCAAAAAGACCTATAAAGCCCAGTTTATTCCATTCTTCCATGCTTCTAATAGCAACTTTTTGGACCTTTAAAAACTCTTCTTATTCCTTTTTGCCATGCATCTTGCAAACTTGAGTAAACTCTCAGCCATTGTTCTCTTTTGCTTAATCAATAACATATTTAAAGCATATACTGCCTTTTAAATATTAGTTCTGTAGTGTAGGTTAGTTACCATTATCATTATCAAAATATGATAAGGCAGCAGCAGAGTTATAGCACTACTTAAGGGCAAAGTTAGAATGAAAGGATATGCTATTCATTTTATTAAGCATACATTTAAATAAATCATCTACTTACTAGAGTGAAGAACTTGTTTAACTTTTTTGGGATAGAAGACAGGGTAAAGAAAAATTTGCTGCAGATCCTAATTTTCAATTTATACAATAGTAATAGATTATTGTCATATAAATAAATATGATTAGTGTTTATTATTAATTTTTAAAATTTTTAATTTATGTGAATTAAAATTATTTTAATAAAATAAAAATTTTAATTTTTAATTTATGTGAATGATTAAATCGCCCTGATTATGAGGAAATAAAAATCACAGTATTCATTTATCTTAGACTTATTTACAAAACTCCAGAGTCATGTCAGTGGTCCCCAAGCTTTGTTGGGTTATCACTGGGGAGAGATGATTAGTGATCGTACAAAAACTTAGGTTTTCTCTGAGCTCAAGAATGTGGGCCCCTGGTTTCTCTGTTAGAAGTTAACCATAGACATTGGGGATTAAGAGTGTCTGTACAGGGCCGGTGAGGTGGCGCTAGAGGTAAGGTGTCTGGTTTCTCAAGATTCTTCTTACACAGCAAACTGGGGAATTATTGACCAATAGTAACTCATTTGATACATATAATAGTAAAGTTTAATTAAAGAAATCACTGCTTATTAAGGTATAGTAGTAAATAAGTTCTTTCAAAGTAATACTTTTATTTTTTTAGGAAACACGACAGCAATAGCAATTTATCCTGATTATGTAAATGACTCAGATTAATTTTTCTGTTTTTTTTTTCAATAGGTGAATGATATGAGGGTCCAGCAGAAAGCTATAAGTGAGCTCTTCAAGGTGATAGAGGATTTGACATCAAGTGTGAACCTAAAAAAGCGGAAAAGAAGTCAAATTCAGTTGCGAGGCCGGAGAGCACCAAAAAACTGAAGATCTTGCCTTCAATATTTGAATTTTAAAGTCCAAATCTATTTATTAATATTTAATATTTTACATTATTTATATGATAAATTTATTTTAGTCTCATCAAAGTATTTATAGCAATTTTATTAATGAATATTAATATATATTATTTATAATTTTTGCATCCTCTGACTATTTCACTTGATCCTTTTTATTTTCCAATTAAGAAAGAATATGTGGTTACTAGATTCTCTGAGAGTTGTATGTTTCTTTCACTGAGACAATGAACACTTATATATGTAATGATATGCTCCAGCTGCCATACTGGAGAACATCTTTGCATTCTGAGCCTCCCTTCAATGGCATGTCATACAGCACTGATAATTTCAGGTGATATGCCTTGTCTACTGATAAAAACATGGCATCTCTTCTGATAAAAAAACATGGTGCTTTAAAGTATAACTATATTAGATTATGACTATTGTAATGAAATATGACTACTGTAACCTCTCAATAGAAAATAATGCTTATGTTTAGTTTAATTATATATCCATATATTAAATAAAGTATAATTTCATAACTATACCATATCTTTTTTTCTTATTGAGGATGGGGTTGAATAAACTAGATCTCATAAATTAATAAGAAACAAATCATATTGAACTTGGGAAATTTTAGAATTTTTTGTCAATCGTGTGGCCTGTAAGGGCCAACTTCACTCCCCCTGGTGTCTCTGGGACTGAGGACATTTCCTCCAATTTATAATGGGAAAGAATGGATTTCAGAGTGATAACTAGAGACACTTTATTCTATTTTAATAATGCTTATATAGGACAAAAGGAGCTGGGATATGGACAGGGTGACATGGCCCAGGACACCAGAGATGAACAGTCAGAAACATGAGATGCCAGATAGACATTGGGGATTAAGAGTGTCTGTACAGGGGTTGGTGAAGTGGCACTAGAGGTAAGGTGTCTGCCTTGCAAGCACTAGCCAAGGAAGGACCGCGGTTTGATCCCCCAGAGTCCCATATGGTTCCCCCCAACCCAGGGGCAATTTCCGAGCTCTTAGCCAGGAGTAACCCCTGAGCATCAAACGGGTGTGGCCCCAAAAACCAAAAAAAAAAAAAAAAAGAGTGTCTGTACAGCATCAAAATGGGTGATATTAGTGTTTGATCCCCCTTAACCAGGGTTCTCTGTGAGGGAGGAGAGATGACCTGGAGTAAGTGACTCAAACCTAAAAGTGACCATTGATCATGGGGTGATGGCACCTTTCTTTGTGCTGTCCTTCCTTATTTCTGGAGCAGTGTCTCTGAAACTTTTCACCTCAAGGAGAATCCCAGAAGCAGTTACTCTCCAGAGTCTCCCAGAACAGTTGCTCTACTGGGTTCCATATTCCAGGCAGTTTGAGAACAGCATCTCAGGGGAATCCAACAGAATTATAGTAAGTTCTATTAAATTTGGTTCTTTTCACTTGAGACGTGTTGAATTCAACTATTTCATATAATAAATATTCATGTTATCTTTTCAGAACACAAATTTAGTGATGTCATTATTTACTGTCAACTTGGAGAGTAAGCCAGACTACTTAGTTTGGTCCACAAAATTTATTTCTATTCCTTCATCAATTTCTCACTTTATCTCTTCTCTATCAATTTTGGGACAATGTCACTGAGTTTAAATGATAAGCCATAGAAAAGAAGCCTCAATTGCAATCTAAGCTCTTTCATTGCAAATAGTGTGCTTTTTAAATGAAATACTTATACTATTTAAATTCTGACTTCTTCATTCCAGAAAGAAAATATTATGCTTTAAGTATTGTGGTAAAATGTTATTCTTTTATTCAAGTAATACTAGAGAACTATTATGTACCTGTTCTTTTTTCCTGAACACATAAGATACATTTGTGAATAAAACAGACAATGACCCCTATTAGTGAATAAAGATTTTAAGCAAGGATAACATAGAAAATATACAAAATAAATAAATTAGAAGGTACATTAGTTGGTGAATATAAAAAATGAAATAAATATTAAAAAGTCAAAGCACTATAGGTAACTGAGAAAAATGAAAGTAAAGAAGAGTGAATAGGTAAGATAGAAATTTTAAAAGGAAAAACATGTAAGAAGTAAGGAGGTGACTGTATTCTAGATGACCTCACAAAGAATCTAGAGTTGTATCTTGTAGAAGACAAGTAGAAGAGTCACAGACCAGGATAATTTGGAGTAGAGATACTTAGATGAGAAAAATGGTTACATTGAGAGATCATCAGGTAAAACCATACCAATAAAAGGCAAATCTAGTAATATTGGGTAGGGAATGAGAAATATAATTAAAAAGAAAAAAATGCTATATAATGGCAGTAAATAATTACACATCAGCAATCAGTCTAAAATTGGATGATCTGAACTTAAAAATCAAAGAGAAGCATCAAAATAATGACCCATCTGTATGATGTGGTAAAGAGGGTCATATTAGGTATAAAGATATTATAGAATCAGTGACAATTGAGTCCACTGTCTCATTAGATTATTTTCCCCCACTTTTTATTTTTTATCCTCTTTGTGAACTGTTCAATAAGGTATTTTGGTGAAAGAGTCCCTCTCTATCTTTCCTTCCCTTTGTTATTTGTTAAATAAGGAAGTTTGTAGAAGTGTCTCTCCATTTAACGTTTATATAAGAACCAAGTCAATTGGATTGTTGGACTTGTTCTAGCATCCCCATATGAACCAATTTCACTGTGAACTGTTCACTAAGGAATTTTGATGATAGAGTCCCTCAGTTTAATAAAAAAAAAATAAAAGATATTATAGAATGAAATGCTGAAGAAAGTGGTCTCAATTTAATAATACAAAGAAAGGGTACTGTCAACAAAAATAATTATACTAAAATAACTGTTATATAATGACAGGCATTACTCCATAAAGACAATATGGTGCTCATCAGCATTTATTCACTCAATACGAGGGCCTCAAAATATATTAAAAAGTTATTTACATACATTAAGAGCAGCATAATAATTGTTGAGAATCTCAACATATTAGATAAATGGATCAGATATGGAGACAAAGAATGACAAGGCAATATTGGCATTAAATAAAGTAAGAAATGTAATAGTTTAGTAATTGTAAAACAACATATATAGAGGTTTTCATCATATCAAATGAAGACACTTTTTTTCTTTTTTCTTTTTTTTTTTTTTTTTTGGTTTTTGGGCCACACCCAGTGACACTCAGGGGTTACTCCTGGCTATTCGCTCAGAAGTCGCTCCTGGCAGGCACGGGGGACCATATGGGGAACCGGGGGATCGAACCGTGGTCCATCCTAGGTTAGCGCGGGCACCTTATCTCCAGCGCCACCGCCCGGCCCCAAAGAAGACACTTTTTTTCAAGTGCACATAGAGCATTCTCTAAAACAGACCATACATTGAGAAAATATGAATAAAGGTCAAATATTAAAATCATGTTATACAGGGTGGCAAAATAATATAGTGGATAAGAAGTTTGTTTGAAACTTGTATGGTCCCCTGAACACTGACAAGGATTGAACTCTTAGTGAGGATTTTGGAGTAAGCTCAAAGCACCATTTGAAGTGATCCCCCAGAAACCCAACCAAACAAATATAAAAATAACAGTATAATAGACATAAATTTGGTTTTAATGGCATAAATGAGAAATCAATGAGAGAAAAAGGAGAACTCCTCTAACATGTTCAGACATGTACAGTATCTTCTGAATAGCTTTCGAGTTAACAAAGAAATCCAAAGATAAACAATTACATGAAGAACAACAAAAACAGAAAATTTATAGGACTGTAAACAAATACAGTATTGGAAGAAAATGAATAATAATGCGGGTTCATATTAACACACAAGGAAAGCCTCAAATAAATAATCTAACCTTATAATTGCAGAAAATAAAAAAGGAGAAATGAATAAAAAAATCAACAGAGAAAGGAAATAATAAAAATTAAAGTGGAAACAAAAGAAAAATACAAAAAATGAAACCAAGAGTTTTCAAATAGAACCACATAATTTGAACCATCTTGTTTCACCTCACAAATGAGGGGGAAATAATTGAGGGTACCAAGACCAGACAGTCATATGAACATTAAATAGAAATAAAAAAAATGATCAAACTTAAACACCAAATCCAAAGCCAACAACAACAGAATCCACACCCGATTTACAAAATGCTAGACATAGAGGGGACCACTTATGCTAGCAACCCAGGAGGTAAAGGAGGGGGATATGGGATGCATGCTGGGAACGGGGTGAGGGGGGAGGAGAGGGAG
The DNA here is from genome assembly GCA_004027635.1 of Crocidura indochinensis. Classification (NCBI taxonomy): domain Eukaryota; kingdom Metazoa; phylum Chordata; class Mammalia; order Eulipotyphla; family Soricidae; genus Crocidura; species Crocidura indochinensis. The sequence continues at coordinate 14,074 of PVKC010028500.1, forward strand.
GACAATATTGATGGTGGGAATGCCCCTGATTCAAGGTCACTATATACCTAAAGTTTCACTGTGAATGATTTGCAATCCACTTTGGTCAAAAAAAAAAAAAAAAAAAAAAGGCAATGCTTGGGAAGGTTGCACTGGAGAAGGGGGCATGTTCTGTTTATGACTGAAACCCAACTGCAATCATGCTTAAAATTATAGTATTTAAATAAAGATTTAAAAAAATGAAACCAAGAGTTGATTCTTTAAAATATTCAATAAAGTTGGTGAGGGATAAAAAGAATATTCTTTAAATAAAGTTGATAAAATTTTAACGCTCATTAAAAAATGAGAAAAACCACTGAGGAAAGAAAAAGAAGAAAACAAGAAAGGAGGAAGGAAAAAAGGAAGGGTATGAAAACACTAATTTAAAAATAATATTTCTACCCTTATGTTCTTTGCAATATTATTTACAATATCCAAAACATGAACTTATCTTAATTTCACATCAATATATGACTTAATATGGAAGCTCCAGTTTCTGTGAGTGGTATTAATATACAATAGAATACTATTCTACCATTCTAAAAAAAACTGTGCTATTTGGAAAAAGGTGGCTGGAAATAGACAAATAATTTTGTGAAATAAAATAAGTACAGAAATGAAACTGCATGAATAATTAAAATAAACTTGCTGGCAAAAATATTCAAATAAAGTTGAAACTTGGTAAAAAAAAATTCGAGTGGCTTCTATAGGTAAAGAAGGATAGAGAGGGAGATAGGTAGGGTCTTTTGAGGACTGAGATTGTACTAGAATTTTGATGGTATTGGCAATACATTTTTTGTCTTGTTTTATTTTTGGGTCACACCCTGCCATGCTCACGGGTTACACTTGGCTCTGTGCTCAGAAATTTCTCCTGGTTTGGGAGACCATATGGGATGCTGGGAATCAAAACAGAGTTCATCCTGGATTGACTGTGTACAAGACAAACACCCTACCACTGTGCTATCACTCCGCCCCCTTAGCAATACATTTTATACACATGTGTTAGCCCATCCTCCATTTGTTCTTTGTAACCTTACCTGCTGCTAAGACCTGCCCATTTCAAGGAGGGGGTCTTTGGGAGGTATAAATAGGATTACTTGAGGGGAAGGAGGAGATGGAGAAATGGAGGGAGATTCAGCAAGAGAGATGGAGGAAGAAGTAGGGCAAGCTGAAGAGAGCATGCTTAACTAGGTTTAAGATTATAGACCACATATGTAGTGGCTAGGACCTTGAATAAAGCTGATGTCTCCTGAAGCCTGTCTGTGGATTTCCTCCCTGGTACCCTGAACCCTCAGACCTGCTGGCTGGAGAGGGCAGCAGATGTGTGGTCCGAGCTGGAGGAGAAAG
>PVKC010028501.1:0-15435 GCA_004027635.1 Crocidura indochinensis
CTCCTGGCAGGCACGGGGGACCATATGGGGCACCGGGATTCGAACCGATGACCTTTTGCATGAAAGGCAAACGCCTTATCTCCATGCTATCTCCCGGGCCCCTAAAAAAGTGTATTTAGGCCCAGGGAGGTAAATCAATGCTTGAAACACATGTCTATCATGTTGTATCTGGGTCATAACAAATACAAGGCTGAGCATTGCCAAAGTGTCCACTGAGACCATTGAGGTCTACTTGGGAGACGGTAATACTGTCTCAAAGCAAACCCAAGTTGCATCTTAGATAGCCTGCCATGTTCTAGAAGCTATGTGGCGTGTAGCCAATCAGATATGTAGATATTGATGTACCTACCTTTTCCCTTCTGTGCTTTCAACAGAGCTAAAGACAACCTTTGCATATCCTTTTTTATGGCCTTAAAAATACTGACCCAGACAATAATACTCCCAAAGTAAGGAGTATTCCCACTAAGTCTAGAAATTTTGAGTGTTATTTGTATTACTAGAATAAACCCACAGTTCTGATTTCTGCCACTAGATGGTGCTTGTGTTTCATAAACCAATATGCAGAGTGCATGAGTTAGTTTGCTTGGGCCAGTTTAAATAGATTTAAGATTTTTTCTTTGCAGTAAAACATGAAGACAAACACCAAACATTTATTTTTCCAAGTGTCATTTTAGAAAAAAATATTTAAAATAAAGTTTTCTTTGCAGTAAAATATGAAGACAAACACCAAACATTTATTTTTCCCAAGTGTCATTTAAGAAAAAAATATTTAAAATAATTTTGGGGTGGGGCCCGGGAGATAGCATGGAGGCAAGGCATTTGCCTTTCATGCACAAGGTCATCGGTTTGAATTCCGGTGCCCCATATGGTTCCCCGTGCCTGCCAGGAGCAATTTCTGAGCATGGAGCCAGGAGTAACCCCTGAGCACTGTCGGGTGTGACCCAAAAACCAAAAAAAAAAAAATAATAATAATTTTGGGGTGGAAAATTACTGGCCCACCATACACATTTTGAAAGCCTAAGTAAGGTTCCTAGGTAAACTATGGACTGATATTGTATGATATCAAGGAAGTTTATGGTCAGCTTTGGATGTGTACTGGTTTTCATAAGAATTGTGATATATAAGAACCCTAATTGTAATCTAAGTGAAAGAAGTAGAAATGAGGGAGTACTGTACTACAAAAAATAAATAGAAGACAAAGAACAAATTGTTATATTTTATTTATTTATTTATTTGTTTTGGGTCACACCTGGCAGTGCTCAAGGGTTACTCCTGGCTCTGTGCTCAGAAATTGCCCCTGGCAAGAATGGGGAACCATATGGGATGTCAGGAATCAAACCGGGGACCGTCCTGTGTTGGCTGTGTGCAAGGCAAATGCCCTACCACTGGGCTATCTCTCTAGCCCCCAAATTGGTAGATTTTTAAATTTGATAATATTGATAATAATGTTAAATAGTTTAATGTTAATGTTTAATAATGTTAAATGGTTTTTTGGGTCACACCCGGCGGCACTCGGGTTACTCTTGGCTCGGTGCTCAGAAGTCAATCTTGGCAGGCTCGGGGGACCATATGGGATGCCAGGAATCGAACTGGGGTCCGTCCTGTGTTGGCTGTGTGCAAGGCAAATGCCCTACCACTGTGCTACCTCTCTAGCCCCAATAATCTTATGTGAATGGTTTGAATGTTTAGATTGGAGAATGCTAACCTGAATGGGAAAGCAGAATACAGAAATCTGTGCTTTGTGTAGTCATGCATTACTTAGCAGTGGGATGTATCCTTAGACATTTGTTGTTTAGGTAATTTTACTGTGTGAGTGTCATAGACTGTTGTTATGTAAACTTAGTATCTCCTACCACATTGCTAGGTTACATGCTACAGTCTTTATCACTGTTGTATGTGTAGTTTTATTTCATGAAACATAAAAGATGTTCATGTGAAATACAAAGATACAGAACGCATCTGGAGAGATAATAAAGGGGTTAAGGTACTTGACTTGCGTGTGGATCTCTGTGCACTGATATCACATATGTTCCCCTGGGGCTCACCAGGAGTGATCTCTAAGCACAGTCCAGGAGAAAAGCCTGAACATGGCTGTGTATGTCCATACCACTTTTCTCCCAAACCCCCATCCAATAAAAATAAATTAAAAAATTAGTGGATTAAAAATGATATATGAAGGGATATATCATAGGTTAAATACAAATAGATAGGCTGTTTGTCTTGTATGCAGCTGATGCAGGTTCAATCTCTAATATTCCCTATGGGCCTCTGAGTAATTCCTCAGTGCAGCTCTAGGAGTAAAAAGCTCTAAGCATCTCTGGGTGTGACCCCAAAACTTTATATATATATATATATATATATATATATATATATATATCAAATGTATAATCAGGCAAACCCTAAATATAACTTAAGCTATACAGTTTGGGGGTTGGAGCAATAGTGCAGTATATAGAACATTTGCCTTGCATGTAAGTCTTCACTGGGTTCAATCCCAGGCATCCCATATACCCTCTAGGCCCACCAGGAATGATTCCTGAGTGCAGAGCTAAAAGTCACCCATGTGCACAGCAGGCATGATCCAGACCCACCCCCAAAGAAAAAAAACAACTTCATAAAGTTTCCAGAAATAAATAATGTTATTGGTTTGTAATAGGCAAGATTTTTTTTCAGAATTTAAAACTCATGAGTCATAATTTCCAGTGTCTTTGCTATGTTGAAGAAAGACAAAGTTTGCTTAGAAAATAAAAGGCACAAGTTATGAAGGAAAATAATCAAGAAATGAAACTCCAGTGTTTAAAATTTTTGTTATGAGAAATTCATGGTCTGAAAAATGAAAATATACAAACATTGACAGAGGATATATATCCAAGAGTATATGCAAGAACACATAATAACCAAATGAGCAACATAGTTTGAATAGACACCTAACTATAGAAGAGATGGGAGGGGCTGGAGAGAGAGCACAGCAGTGGTCCCCTGTGCCTGCCAAGAGCGATTTCTGAGCATATAGAGCCAGGAGTAACCCCTGAGCGCCACCGGGTGTGGCCCCCAAACAAAACAAACCTACAAACAAAAAGAAGAGATGGGAATGGGTTAAGTTCTTGCCTAAACATGGCTCACCCAAATTTCTTCTTCTTCTTCTTCTTCTTTTTTTTTTTTTTTTTGTTTTTGGACCACACCTGGTGACACTCAGGGGTTACTCCTGGCTATGCGCTCAGAAGTCGCTCCTGGCTTGGGGGACCGTATGGGAAACCGGGGGATCCAACCGTGGTCCGTCCTAGGCTAGCACAGGCAAGGCAGTCCCCTTACCTCCAGCGCCACCGCCCGGCCTCCATCAAGTTTCATCTCTGGTATCACATATGGTGATACACTATGAGCAATCTCTTAGCTTTGAGCTAGAAGTAAGCCCCAAACTCTGCTGTGTGTGTCTCCCAACAACAACAACAACAATAACAATAAACATGAGAAGATGCTAAGAATCATTTATCAGAAAATATAATTTAAGACTTCCCTGTTGAAATCTAGCAAAGACTCAGGAGCCAGAGAGATTGTACCATGGGTAGGGCACTTGCCTTGCATGCAGTTGACCTGGGTTTGATCTCTGACATTACATTTGGTCTCTGGAGTCCCACCATGGGTGATCCCTCCATGCAGGCCAGGAGGAAGCCCTGAACACAGCCAGAGGTGGCCCAAAAATAAAGGGAGAAAGAAGGAGAGAAGGGAAGGGAAGGGAAGGGTAGGGTAGGGTAGGGTAGGGTAGGGGAGGGAAGGGAAGTCTAAAGACTCAGAAAACTGTTGTTGCCAACACAACTGGAGCCCACTTACATTATTGTTGATAATTCAAAGTTATACCACTGGGGCCAGAGTGATAGCACTGTGGTAAGGCCTTTGCCTTGCATGCGACCAACACTGGATGGAACTTAGGTTTGATTCCTGGCTTCCCATATAGTTCCTCAAGCCTGCCAGGAGCGACTTCTGAGAGCACAGCCAGAGTAACCCCTGAGCACTGCCAGGTGTGGCAGTCCCGAAAAGCCCCCCAAACATCCCCAAAGTGATACCATTCCATTATGGTTTGTCAGTCTCTTAGGAAGTAGAAAATGTACGTAGTATACCACATAGCTCTTCCACTTCTAGGAAATGAAAATATGTGGTTAATAAAAACTTATACATGAACGTTCATAGTATTTTCCCCTTCAATATCTCTAAACAGGAAACAACCCAATATTTCTCCAACTGTTAAGTGATGAAATAAACTGTGATAGAACCACACCACAGAATACTACTTCATCACAGGACAGCTGGTCCCAGCCACAAGGTGGATGAGTCTCACCAGACTGAAAGTGATAGCTCAGAGTTCAGGGGTACCTAGCCTCCATCCCTGGCATCATATGCTCCTTAAACAAGACTGCTGGGTGTAACCCTATAGACTACACTGACATTCAGGGGTTACTTCTGGATCTGCAATTAGAAATCGCTTCTGGCAGGCTCAAGGAACCATATGGGATGCCAGGATTGAACCCAGGTTGGTCCCGGGTTAGCCGTGTGCAAGGCAAACGTCCTACCTAGCCCTATTCATGCTCCAGCCCAGCTCGCCCACTTTTCTTTCTTTCTTTTTCTTTCTTCTGGTTTTTGGGCCACACCCGGTGACGCTCAGGGGTTACTCCTGGCTATGCGCTCAGAAGTTGCTCCTGGCTTGGGGAACCATATGGGAAACCGGGGGATCGAACCGCGGTCCGTCCTAGGCTAGCGCAGGCAAGGCAGGCACCTTACCTCCAGCGCTACCGCCGGGCCCCTCACCATCTTTTCAATGCTATGGAATAGCTAGCTCGTAGTTTCTTACCACTAAGTGGCAAATGCTCATAAGTTGGTAATGAATTTACCTTAATACAAATTCAAAACTTTATAGTTCTCTGTTCTGCTCTAAGAGATTCACCAAGCTTCACCACTTAATTTTGGAGTGTTTCTTAAATGCTTATTTTAATGTCACACAAATTTGACATTTTTCATATTTCTCTGAAACAAACAGAAATAGAAACAAACAGTTGTGTGTGCGTGTGTGTAGGCAAATACCCTACCAGCTATGCTATCTCTCGACCATATACATATATAAACTATATATACATATGTATAGGTATACCTCATCTATCTACTATCTATCTATCTATCTATCTATCTATCTATCTATCTATCTATCTATCATCTATCTATGTATCTATCTATGTATTATGTATCTATCTATGTATCTGTATCTATGTATCTATCTACCTACCTATCTCTATCATCTGTCAATCATCAGCCATTCTTGGCGGTGCTCAGGAGTCATTCCTTCCTATGCTTCAGGGACTGTTTGGAGTGTTGGGGATTGAACCTGGGCCAACCACGTGCAAGGCAGTGCCCTACCTACTGCTCTGGCTCCTCAATCAATTCTTTAAAAAAAAAAAGACACTTGATAATTCCAGTTTGACATTTGATATTTCAGTGGTGCTCTGGGGCCACTTGTGGCTCTTTGTTAAGGAATTACTTTTGATGGTGTTCAAGGGACTAAATGCAGTGCTGGGATTTACACCAGAGTTGCAGCTGCAGCCACAGGCTAGGCATGCCCTGTCTCTGGCCCCCAGATTGATCTCTATTAAACTTAAATTTATCTCTAAAAACCAAGACATTAAGTACTCTGTTTACTTTTTTTTATTGTTGAACCTGTGCTACCTTACAGATGTCTTTATCTGTTTAATTAAGCAAACTGTTGCTTTAACATTGTTCATTTACTTGTATAAAAAGAAATACAGCCCAGAAAAATGGCAGTTTAACTTTCTGAGTTGAGCTCACAATTTTCCGGACTGTACCGAGATAATTGATACAGGTTACTGATCTTAACACAGAAATCGGGAAAGGTCTTGCTTCTATTTCCCTCTGTTTTGGAGGCTTACTTTATGAATCAGAAACAACATTTGTCCACCAGGTGTCTCTCCTCAATAATATCTGTCTTCAAAATGTTTTCTTCAGCCATGGAATTTTAGCAACGAGCTTGTGAAGCGAATTAGCAGCAGGATTTTTGTACAAACTTAGTGACTGTTAATAATGAGAGTTTATGTTCCATGTTTATAGAAGTTTCTGTGATAATAAGATTTCTTGGAACTTGACTCTTTTCTTTAATAAATTCTGGGCAAGATGATGGGTGATCAGCAAAATAGGCCACGTTCCAAAGTTTGTTTCTATGTTACTGGAAACTTCCAGTGTGTTTTCTCAGAGAAGGATTGTGGTAAAGGGTAGCTATGCTCCCACGACAGCCCATAAAAAAAAAGCTCTCTTTAATTACAGCAAACAGTATGCCTTTAAATACTTCTAACTGGTTTCCAAGAAGACTTCCCCTCAGTGCCACCTGATCAACAGGAATGAACCATTTTGCAGTTCTTTGTTTTATTTGTTGTTATGTGTTTGTTTGGAGGCTGCATTCAATACTCAGGACTTACTCCTGACTCTGCAGTGGGAATCTCTGCTGGTAGAGCTCAGGGATGCCAGGGATCAAACCAGCGCTGGCTGCATGCAAGACAAACATCCTAGTATATAAATGGTTCTGTCATGGTTCTGTCATTCTACTCCCCCCCCATTTTCAATTTTTTGTTTGTTTTTGGGCCACACCTGGTGACGCTCAGGGGTTACTCCTGGCTATATGCTCAGAAATCGATCCTGGCTTGGGGAACCATATGGGATGCCGGAAGATTGAACCGAAGTCTGTCCTAGGCTAACGCGTGCAAGGCAGATGCCTTACTGCTTGAGTCACTGCTCTGCCCCCGCCCCCCATTTGCAATTCTGTTTTTTTTCTTTGGTTTTTGGATCACACCCAGCAGCACTCAGGAGTTACTCCTGGCTCTACGCTCAGAAATCCCTCCTGGCAGGCTCAGGGACCATATGGGATGCTAGGATTCGAACCACCATCCTTCTGCATGCAAGGCAAGCACCTTACCTCCATGCTATCTCTCCGCCCCCCCACCCCATTTGCTATTCTTAACAGTACTGGGAGTAAAGAGAAAAGATGACTTCCAAACCAGCATTCTTCAGCTAGTACTTGCCCTGCAGTTTGGTCCATCGACTGACAGTTCTAACCAAGGTGGTTTCAGACCAATGAGTTTCAGCCTTTTTACGTGAGCAGACTAGTAGTTGAAGATCATTTTCATAGCTTAACCTGGAGAATTAATTAAAGATAGACTGTACATTTGGTGAATAATTTTTACTGTGATTTTCAGATATACAGGCAGATACGATAATTGGGTAAAAATTGTTTGGTACTCTAAAAGTCTTGAACATGATAGAGCTGTTGTAAGTAAGTAATCTTATGCTCAGGCACACCAAAAATATTTTTTTATTATTTAATGTAATTCTCATATGTATAAAATAATAAAGCTGTAATGATAGTCTTTTTGGCATAGTTCAGATAAAAACGTTTTTTTTCTCTTGTGCCATTAGAGGGCAGCATAGATTTATTTTCAGAATTAACTTTTACACCATGTGAATGTTTTTAAGGCACACTGTTAGAATGTCTTAAATAAATAGAAGGTTTTTTGTTAAAATAATTCACTTGGAGTTTTTGTAAGAATTTTTTGGTTACTGTTTCTGGGTTTCACCAGGAACCAAATGCGGTCCCAGGGATAGAATCTGGGTAAAATCAGCGCTGTACTTTCTTTCTAGTCCCAATATTTGGACTTTTTTTTTTTTTTTTTTTTATAGCATAGCAATATGAAAGTATTTCCCCCATTTGATTTCTTTTTTGAACTTTCCTGTCCCTAAACACATTAGGTAAAAAGATTGGAAAAATTGTATAGAATGATTTTAATATTAGGGGCAAGTGGTTTGTACAATTGCTCTACTCTAAGTCCTTCCACTGTCTTTTTTGTTTGGTTTTATTTTGAGATTCCCCCAAATTGTTTGGCCTACTTAACCCCTTTCAGGGTGAAAAATTAGAGTTCTCTTGGAAAACTGCTTTCAAGCCAATAAACAGAAAATGGCTCCCAGTTGTGCCTACTTCCTACATGGATCCATCCTGATCCAATTTGTACATGTACATGTGCATATGTATATGGTATGTGAGAGTGTTCATATATGTGTGCATGGGTCTGTGTGTGTGTGTGTGTGTGTGTGTGTGTGTAGGGGGCGATAAGGCCCACATTAGGAAAACAGTAACAATCAGCATATCTGCTTAGGGGATTTGAACATCTGTGCTTTAAAAGGTTCTCTTGGGGCTGAAGTGATAGCATAGCAGTGGGGTGTTTGCCTTGCATGCAGCTGACCCAGGACAGACGCAGGTTCGATCCCCAACATCCTATATGGTCCCTGGTGCCTGTCAGGAGCTATTTCTGAGTGCAGAGCCAGGAGTAACCCCTGAGTGCCACTGGATCTGGCCCAACCCTTCTCCCCTGCCAAAAAAGAAAGAAAAAAGAAAAAGAAGAAAGTCTCTTGATGATTCTAATTTCTTTTTTTTTTTGTTTTTGTTTTTTGGGCCACACCTGGTAACGCTCAGGGGTTACTCCTGGCTATGCGCTCAGAAGTCGCTCCTGCCTTGGGGGACCATATGGGACACCTGGGGATCGAACCATGGTTCGTCCTAGGCTAGCTCTGGTAAGGCAGGCACCTTACCTTTAGCGCCACTGCACGGGCCCCAATGATGATTCTAATTTCTAATCACTGGAATGCAACCACCTCCAACCCAAAGACATATTATTCTTTATTAACATAAAGGATTATGTTATATCATAGTTTAAGTTGTTATAATATTTTAAAAGAGGTGAAGAATTATATTTAACTATCAGGTAGTCAGTTCTGGATAGTCAAAAGTTCCAAATTCCGAAGGATTTACTTCTTTTATTTTTGGTTTTTGGGCCACACCCGGTGACGCTCAGTGGTTACTCCTGGCTATGCGCTCAGATGTCGCTCCTGGCTTGGGGGACCATATGGGAAACCAGGGGATCGAACCGTGGTCCGTCCTAGGCTAACGCAGGCAAGGCAGGCACCTTACCTCCAGCGCCACCGCCCGGCCCCAGGATTTACTTCTTTTTGAAAATGAAGCTCTTTATTCCAGTACTATGGATAAACTTTGAAAAAGTCATGGCATATATTATTCATGCTCTTTAAAAAGATGCTACAGTTGTGAACATGTACCGAATCTTTCATGTTGACTTCATGTTAGCTCGATAACTGACAGCCTGATTATTGTAAGCTCTGTGAGATGTTTGTGTGGTCGTCCTTCTGCCAGATTCTCCTAGACATCTGTTTCTTGAATGCCCAAGCCTGCTTTTGTTTTCTGAATCATCTTGGGTTGCCTGGTTGTCATCTTCTTTCATGTTGCCTGCGTGTTTGCAAGCCTTTATAGGACAGTGTTTACCTCACACCCTTTTTTAATAGAAGACTTTTAACCTATTATCTTGAAAATGGATTCTGTAATTAGAATTAGGGGTGCAAAAATAGTAACAAGTTTTTAGTCAAGGCTCCCCTCCTCCAGGCTTCTCTACCTGTCAAGCACATGAAGTTTATTTAGTTTATGTTTCTGACAGCGGAAAATTTTCTTCTGTTACATTTTAAGCTCCTTCTGCATTTTATTTTATTTTATTTTATTTTCCTTCTGCATGTTAGATAGGATGAGGTTGCTGGCTAACTGAATACAGGTTTGGTGAAATTATATATACATTTATTTGAGTGACATGAAGAACATGAAGAATATGCTTGGGATTAGACAGAAATAATACATAGTTTAACAGATTGCATTAAATTACTTTCTCATATGTTAAAGATGGTTCATTTGTGCATATTACTTAAAAAAAAATTAAGATTTCTGGGGCCGGAGCAATAGCACAGCGGTAGGGCATTTGACTTGCATGTGGCTAATTCAGGACAGACCTGGGTTTGATCTCCGGCATCCCATATGGTTCCCTGAGCCAGGAGTGATTTCTGAGTACATAGCCAGGAATAATCCCTGAGTGTCACCAGGTGTCTCCCTCCTAAAAAAAAAAAATTTAGATTTCTGTTTTTTTCTCTGCATGAGTATATGTTTGTTTAAGAAACAAAAAAAATGAAACTTTTACTAACGAGAATTGCTAGTAATACATCTCTCTCTCTCTCTCTCTTTTTCTTTTTTTACTTTTTTTGTGCCACACCCAGTAATTGCTCCTGGCTCGGGAGACTATATGGGATAATTGGAATCAAACCTGGGTCAGTCCCAGATCGGCTGCATGCAAGAGAAACATCCTACCACTTTGCTATAGCTCCAGCCCCCTTAACTATAATTCTTACTTATTTTTTATTTTTTAATTGTTTATTTATTTTTACCTTAGCTATAAGGTTGTTCCATTCCTATTCTATTTAAAGAGTTCCCACCGTTGCTTCTGTAGAATGGAAACCAATGACATTTTCAACAGCAGTGAATGAGGGCTCCTATTTCTTATATTTTTGTTGTGGTGGTGGTCATCATGGTTTCAGGGGTGATATGTTTGGTTATGGTGCACTGGAGTGTAAATTCTTTGAAAAAGATTTAAAGTTGTGGAGCATGGAGGACCAGTATTCATTGTAATATTTGCAGTTTGCATTGTGATGGAAAAATAAGATATGAAGACTATATGAATATCAGAATCTGTAAAAAACTGTACAGGACTTTGGCCAGTAGCCTAGAGTTTTATCTTGAAAAAGATCAGAGAACAAAGTTAATCCTAGTAAAAATATGATTTGTAGAGGCTGGAGTGATAGTACAGTTGGTGAGGCACTTGCCTTGCAGGTGGCTGACCCAAGATAAATCCAGGTTAGATCCATGGTTTCCCAAACACAGCCAGGAGTGATTCCTGAGTGCAGAGCTAGGAGTTAGCCCTGAACACCACTGTGCATGACCCAAAAATTTAAAAAAAAATAAGACTTTGATATGAATAATTTGAAACAAGAATAATAATTAGCATGTGATAATGAGACATTGGAAGATGCCCAATGAGCTTTACAAGTTTATTGAACTGTTTTGGTTTTTAAAAATGAATTTATCAGTTTGTTTTTGGTTTAAAATAAAAATGGTAACATCTGGGAGAATGATTTACATCTTTTTTTTATTTATTATCATTTTTTAAAATTTAAACACCATGGTTATAAGCTAGTTCATACTACAGTTTGGTTTGCAGCTTTATTTGTTTTTATTTCTCACTGTATCTTCAAGGTTTGAGGCTTTCATGTAATCTAAATCACACCCAGATTTTCACATAGTCTAGGAGTAGTTTGGCTCTGAACATAGGAGCATACGATTTTTTTCCTTTCAAATGAGTGTTTCATATCTTGAGTAAATGTTTAGAAGTGATATTAGTGGGTCCATATGGTATTTCTATGTTTAGTGTTTTAAAGGAATCTCTGCACTTTTTTTTTTTAATATACCATAGAGGCCCTACCAGTTAACAGCCCCACAGGCTATGTAAAAACTCCCTTTACTTCATGCCCTTGGTTGAAAGTTGTTGTTTTTAGTTTTTTGATAGAAGCTCTTCTCACAGGTGTGAGGTGGTAGCTCATTGTGGTTTGGGGTGCATTTTCCTGATATTAATGTGATATTGAGCATTTTCCCATCTGTTTTCTTTGGATAAGTGTCTTCTTAGGTCTATTGCTATTAATGTTTTTTCCTTTTTGGGCCATACCTGGTAGTATTTGCATGCAGGAATTATTCCTGGAGGGCTTAGGGGAACTATATAGGATGCCAAGGATAGAACCTGAATTGGCCACATATAAGGAAAATGCTCTATAATATCTCTAATATCACTCTAGCCCTAATTTTTTTTAATTTAATAAATTTAGAAATAAAGTGTGTGTGGAAGTCATATATTATTATTTTTAATTAAAATGCATTATATTGGGCCAGAGTGGCCCAATATATGTGATATTGGGCACAGTAGGTAGGGCATTTGCCTTGCATGAGGCTGACCCAGGTTCAACCCCTGGCATCCTGATCACTACCAGGAGTGACCCCTGAGTTCAGAGCCAGTAGTAACCCTTGAGTACTGCTGGGTGTGGTCCAAAAGCCAAAATAATAAAAAAATATTATATTGTACTGGAGAGATGGTACAAGAGTTAAAGGATTTGTCTTGCAAATGCCTGATCCCTGTTTGATTCCTGGTTTGATCTCTGACACCACATGGTCCAATCAAACATCGATGGGAGCAACTACCAAGCACAGAACTGGAAGAAATCCTTGAACATTGCTAACTGTGTTCCTCCCACATTGTGCTAGTATTTTGATTCCCTCTCATTTCTAAAGCTTTGATATCCTTTTCAGTCACGTCTTTCATGGCTGCCCTGGTTAAAAATGGGCTACACCTCATTCTACACTGCTTTCCCTCAGACCAGGGAGAAACATCTGCATTAGCCTGTGTTTCATCCCAGGAAAAGAGGAGCAAGGCTCTGAGATGAAGCTGTGTAGAGTTGGCAGAGTATAGATAAATCCTGTAGGACCATTCAAGGAAAATTGGGTCTATATTTTAAGATCAGAGAGACTTTACATTTTTGGGGGGAGTGCTTTCCAAGCAGTGCTTAGGGAGGTTAGGGTCTCTCAGGACTGTGCTTGATCACCCAGCTGCACAGTTCAATTCTAGGACCTTCCTTTTAGTGTTGCTCTGGCTCACTGATGCTGGAGGCTAGTGGGAGCACCCCCCTTGGTGCTTGGGGACCTCTAGGGCTCAACCCAGTGGTACTGGAGCATGCCAAGCAAGGTTTGAATTTTAAATGTAGATGCCCTCTCCTAAGCTATCTCCCTATCTGCTGATTTATTTCCTAGCTCTGGAAAATGGAAGTTGTTCATGAGAGGAAAGCAAAGAGAAGCAATAGAAGTGGTAATGGGTAGAGGATGCAGAAGGTTATTATATTAAGAATGACAACTAAGCTCCTCAGATGTTACCAAGTGGTGGTCCTGGCTTTGCATGTGTGAGACCCTAATTTGATTCTCTTCACTGCAAAAAAGCCAAAAACAAATGAATATCATATAAAGGTCCAAAGAAAAGAGAAATTCTTAATGATCCAGGCACTCAGTGGGTATTGAGGAAACAAATATGGGTATGATTCTGCCTCCTGTTTAAGGAGTTGAGTCTAGAAGGTCAGGTGGTTTTAACCTGAGAATAACTGAGAATAACTGCTCTGAAAGGTGGTCATGGTGTTTTGGGAAGCATGACAGAGTATATTTGGTCCAAAGGACTCAGGAATGTACTACTAAATTGGACATTTGGACAACTCTAGAAAATTACTACTTAGGAAAAGTCCCACAGTACTTAAAAATTTACAAATGCAGGGGATATTTTTCTAGATCTACTGATAAGAAAATATTTCAAGAGATGTTTTGTCTCATTAAAATTCTTTATTCTGCTTTAAGGAATTTTAATTTAGGGATGTTAATCATTACAACATCAAATACAGTCAGGGAGTTTGGAGTGTACTGGACTCAATCAAAAGGGTTCTTTATTGCAGAACTTCCTAGAACTCATGGCATACTTAGGTACATTATAAATCTTTTAGAAATGTAGATAGGGGTCTGAGCGATGGTGCAGTGGTATGGTGTTTGCCTTGCACATGGCTGACCCAGGATGGACACAAGCTCCCCACAAGCCAGGAGCAATTTATGAGTGCATAACCAGGAGTAACTCCTGAGCATCACCAGGTGTGGCCCAAAATTAAAAAGAAAAAAAAAAGAAATGTAGATAGCATATAGCATTTTCAAACTCATTTTGTGTCCTATAATATAAGTGAGTTTGTTCTTTGCATAGAACAAACCTTAGGAAATGCTGACATTGATTAGTTTAGTATTTGTAGCAACTGATTCGAGGTAAGCAGTAAGTGAAAATAGTTTTTAGAATAACTTTTTTTTCTAAGGTTCGTCAACATCATTATATAAAACAGCATTAACCATGAAATTGCCAGAATTCTCTATTTATTTTTTTTCTTTTTCCATTTTTTTATATTGCCAGAATTCTTGTGAATAGCATTTACATGTGAAGTGAATGAATTTTTCAATCTGGCATAAATATAGCTAATAACCCCTTTATTGTTCCATACATAGCTATTTTATAGAATGCATTTAAGTCTCTGTGAAATTTATGATCAAGTGTGATGAAATAACATTTATTACTTTTATTACCTCTTTCTGTGGTTTTGGAATATTAAGATTACTTCATTTCAGCTTTCTTAGTTTTGGTTTAGTCATTTTTGGCGGATGATGCTTTATAAATAATATATTGGAAAATAATGGTGAAATGCAACAGTATTTATATTCCATTAAACTTTTAGCATGATATATTTCATTATAAAATACTATTAATAGTTATTAATAGTAACTACTTTTCATATATTTCTAGAGGAGAATTGGCAAACTAGACGTCCCAGGGACAGCATCCAGTCTGTGCTGTTTCATATTGTCTATGATCCAAGATTAGAGTTTAAAAAATTATTGGAAAACTCCAGAATAATAATGCTTTGTGATCAGTTTAAGACTGATATGAAATTCAGATTTCAGTGACTGGAAATGAAGTTTTTGGTGGAGTCCTCAGTCATTCAGCCATGCTGTGCATTTAGGTTTTGCCTAGGGCTTCTTTCACTCTGCCCTTGTTGAGAAGGCCCAAGAGGGGTTGTATAGTTTCATAGTTGGAAATATTTACTTTCTAGGTCTTTAAAAAAAAAGATTTCAGAGGACCTCTGATCTCAATTATGAATAATGAGTTTGTACTGTTGAACTGACTTTGCTAGACCACACGAGGCAGTGTTCAAGGGGCCAGAGATGGGACATGAGGTTAGACATGAAACTCCCGCACTCCTGCCCTCTGAGGTGTTTCCCAGGCCTGAAGTGACAATTTGGTGGGCTTTAAGTGTATGAAATATTATAGGATGTTGTGCTTTTGGGATTAAGCAGCGCTCATGATTAAGTATTTTCTACTAATTTCCACTGATTTGTCTCTGCTGGTTCCTTTTATTTATGTAATTTCCCCCTGATTATAGTAATTTAGCTCAATGAGATTGTTGACTGTCAAATCATTTGCCAAGAGATGTTCTGTCTCATTAAAATTCTTTTTTTCTTCCACTCTTTTTTCCACACTCTTCTTTTAGTAGATCTTTTAATATTGTTTGAAGGAGTGTGATGCTTTGTTCATTTTTCCACCCACAATTGTTTCCTCATTATTCTTTAGATTGTATATCTTCTTTTTCTTTGTTTTTTGCTTTTTGTGTTTTGGGCCACACCGTTTGATGATCAGGGGTTACTCCTGGCTAAGCGCTCAGAAATTGTCCCTGGCTTAGGGGGACCATATGGGATGCTGGGGGATCGAACCGCGGTTCTTCCTTGGCTAGCACTTGCAAGGCAGACATCTTACCTGTAGCGCCACCTCTCTGACCCCGATTGTATATCTTCTTAAAGATCTTCCCTTCCTTCCCTCCTTCCCTCCTTCC
>PVKC010028502.1:0-15963 GCA_004027635.1 Crocidura indochinensis
GGAAATCAAGGTAATCATTACAAATATTACTGATTCCACTATTTTTTGAGATGAAACTGTGTTCTGGAAGCCTATTGGAGAAACTTGAAGCTGAAATCATTATCACAAATGACCTGATTTCCATATACTTGAGTTTTAATCTTTGTTATTTTTCTATATCCACTAGATTGATTAAATTTGTTTTCTAATTTATTTGATCAAAATTCAATCATTGCTTCTATGTTTACTGACTTATTAATATTTTTCTAAATTATTATTTATAAGGTATATTGTGATACAAATGATGCTAAAGAATTAAGGTGATAGAAATATGTAGAAAAAGAGACAATCCTGGGCCAGAGAGATAGCATGGAGGTAAGGTGTTTGCCTTTCACGAAGAAGGATGGTGGTTCGAATCCCGGCATCCCATATGGTCCTCTGTGCCTGCCAGGGGTGATTTCTGAGCCTAGAGCCAGGACTGACCCTGGAGCACTGTCAGGTGTGACCTAAAAAACAAAAACAAAAACAAAAAAATAACCTTAAAAAAAGAGGCAATCCTGAATATTTCTACCCTTCCATTAATTATTCTGTGACTTCACTTGCCTCAGAAAAAGTTTTATAAGGAGCTGACTTGTATGTTGTAGATTGTGGTTGTAGCTTATATTGAACATTTTTTGTTTTAGTCACGTGAATTGACAACTGCTATTCTTTTTCAAGTTTTAACTTTTTCTCCCAATCATCTATGAAACATATATAATGATTAATTTCTGGACATGGGCAGGGGTGTGTGTCACCATAAAGAGTTTTTACCAGAAGTCAAATGCCAGCATGGTGCCATGAGAACACAAAGAAATGGGAAGCCCCTGTCAAGAATAAAATACTACTTGAGTATATAGAAACTGAAAAACAAACAAGCAAACACCAAAAAAACAACATCCGCCATCAAACCAAGCATCCAACTCTTTTCATACTACTCAGCTACTAGATTGAAGACAATATCTCAGAAGGCATGTGCTGTCAGTTTTAGAGAAGTTGTAATTTAGAGAAGTTATAATTGAAATCAGGGCTAAGCTCAGACGGCATTGTTAATGTGACATCTTATCTATCAGAGAATTATCACTACATTTATTAACATTCTACAATTTATGTAGACACATTTTTGCAACTTCTGTGCTTCGGTTTTACTATTATTTATCCCTGTTATTTATAAATGTCTACATTTTGAATCCTTGTTTTTTGAAACATTTTTTTCAATCTCACAAGAAGTTTTTCATTCTTAAACTTAAGATATATGTTAGTACTAAATGTAGCATTAATTTCTTGGGGGCACACCTGGTGACGCTCAGGGGTTAGTCCTGCTTATGAGCTCAGAAATCGCTTCTGCTCTGGGGATGCTGGAGATTGAACCGTGGTCCATCCTTAGCTAGTGCTGGCAAGGCAGACTCCTTACCGCTTGGATCACCGCTCCAGCCCCTTAAATTTTTATTTTTGTCCTTTCATGTCATGCTCAGTATATTTGGGAGTCACATCTGGGTAAACTCAGAAACTTGTATCTTGCAGGCATCCACTCAAACCCTCAGAGCTCTCTCCCTGGCCTCCTCTATTGTTTTGTGAAGAGAATTTGGCTCATGTAGAAACTTGGTAATTAGAAATCCTTATTTATCAACATTAGTGTTATGTATTTCAGTGACTTCATGGTCAAAAAATGGAAGATTCAAGGCAATTATCTAAATGATTTAGATAAAAGCTTTACTTGACCCTAGAAGCCCAAGATTTTATTAAGGAAACATACCATGATTGCTGCGCAACATACATTGCTTTCTAATGCAGACTTGACCATTGATTTATTAAAAACACACAAGTGGTACAGTGCAGCCAGGGTTATGGTGCTTGCATTGCATGCAATAGGTGACATTTCACACTGCACCTGGTTCCCTGAGCACTGGCAGAAATGACCCTGGAGCACAGAGGCAGGAGTAAACCCTGAATACTTCTAGGGGTGGTACCAAATTAAAAAGAAATAAAACAGACACATATATCAGACTTGGCCTTGGTGTTAGAAAAATTTGAAAGAAAAGAAAAATAGATATCATTACTGTTTTATTTACCTTTCCAGGTCTGCTAGTATATTTTAAGACATAGAGAAATATATTGGTAGTATTCTAGGTGAAGCATCCATTTCATTCAGTCTTGTCACAATATCCCACCACTGGTGATGGGAATGTTGCACTGATGAAGAGGAGTGTTCTTTTTATGACTGAAATCCAACGACAATCATATTTGTAATCAAGGTGTTTAAATAAAGATATTAATAGAAAAACCTATGTAAATCACAATTATGATAAAAATAATTTTAAGTCATTAAGGAAAAACTGCAAACAATAAAACGTCTACTATGAGGTGAATGAATAAACAAAATCTGGCAGATTAAATATTCAAAAATAAAGAAGAAAGAAAATATAACTATTTAATAGCAATAATCTATTAATATGGGATAACAGTATTCAGAAGAGAAAGGCCATTACAAAAAAAAAGAAATATATTGGTAGTAATAGAATCATGGGTTACAAATAAAAGTAAATTTAAGTACTTAAAAATAATGTGTAAAAGAATATGGGGAATCCTGTATATTCATTGATATTATTTGTGAACTGGGATGATGATCACTACCATATTATTTCACAGCAGTGTTCCAGGGAGCAAGATGGCATGTCTAACTAGCTATCATCTGTTTCATGAATCCTCCAACAAAGAGACAGTTTCTAATGGGATTAGTTCTCCTTAATGACTGAAATTTAAATAAATGCATGAAATTAATCAGATGTGAACTTGACCCGCAAAGCCTAGTGACAACAACAGAATCTTAACCCTGAATTTATGATTAAAATAAAAGCTATAGATTTAAGATCATTTCTCATAAAACAAGTGAGAAGACAAAGATTGAGGGAAACCAAATGATGTGCCTAAAACCACAAATTTATTAGCAGGAACGCCATAAATAATTTAGTTTTATGTTAAATGCTTTCAGAATTAAGTGCTTTTATTTTATTTTTTTTTATTAACTTTGAGGTGCTAAAGTTGTTATTTTATAGTTGCAGATCACTAAACCTCCATCAGTGTTTCCAGGTCCCGCATGTGTTATCCCTCAGTCTTTCACTCCATCAGTTTTATTAATTACTAGTTTTATCAATTATGTTTCCAAACTTGTTTTCATTAAGTACTGTCTAATCCCTTTCTTTGTTTGCACTCTGCATATGAGTGATTATATATATATGTGTGAGTATATATATTTTTGTTTTTGTTTTTTTGGGTCACACTTGGTGATGCTCAAGGGTTATTCTTGGCTATGTGCTAAAAAATCGCTCCTGGCTTGGGGGACCATATGGGATGACGGGGCTCAAACCGCAGACTGTCCTAGGTTAGCGCATGCTAGGCAAATGCCCTACAGCTTGTGCCATCACTCCGCCCCCAGGAGATTTATCTTAAACCTTCTGATTTGCTTCCCTTAGCAAGATGTCCTTCAATCTATTCATATGGCCAAAATATTTAAGTTTTCCTCATAGTTGAATAGTGTTTCACCTGGGGGCTTGTTTCTAAAATGCAAAATTTACCATCATGAATTTCTCTCACCTGTGAGAGTTCTATCATCCAGCCCAACTACATTATTCCTAAACTTGCTACTTTCAGAAAATTTGAGAGAGACTACGTCAAAATAACAGTTTTTCTTTTAAATGGAAGTGGAAGGGTTGCTTACTTGTGAGGGCTATGGTCAAAAGGGGTCTGGGGTGGGGTAACATTTAAGTTCTCTACATGTTTTAGATGTGTAGTGGATATAGAAAATATGGTTAGGATTGAATTGCATGGGTTTGGGATAGGACTGACCTGCAGGTAGATAGAATTATCTAACCATGATAGAATTATCATGGTTTACAGGGTCATTAAGGTAACTTGAAAAAGAATCCTTTAAATTTATTGTAGACACGTGGACAAAATTATTTATTAAGCTAGATAAATTTCAGATATTGTTGTCAAGATATCCTTTGTCTAAGTGAACATGCATGAAGTAAAAACAGATATGTTCTTGGATGAGGGCACAAAATTAAAAAGAGAAGAGATATATATTTATTTCTCTCTATCTTCTTCCATAATAATTGCATGGCTATTAGTGAAAGGTCTTTCATTCAACAACTTATTTTGCAGTTATTTGCTTTAGTTTTCTTTGTTCTTGCGGTGCTCTAACACGTTTTATAATCTGTACTTTATAAAGGTTAGAGCAAACAAGATCGATAAACAAATAGCTAGCAGTGTGTTCAAGAGAAGAAACTGTTTTTAATAGAATTTAAAAGGTGAAGTGAGAATAGTGAAATAGTAAAATCAATCTATAATAAACAAATGTCTTCTTTTCTAAGATAAATAAGTATACTCTATGCTCTTTACACCTTTGGTCAATATGAAGTCTTCTATGAAGAGGATTTGCTTAGAACTGCATCTAAAATAAATGTTGAGTGGACAAATTTCCTGTCTAGGTACTCTGTCAATTGTCATAAATGAACTATATTTCTTCTACAAGATCATTGTATCGTGATTATCATTCAGTTTGATAAAAGCAACCATCGGAGTAGTTATGGAGTACATTGGGACAGAAAAATTTCACAGCTCTCTCTCATTCAGATTAAGAAGCAAAAGCGAGCTGGTATCTGCCTCTCAAAGGAGATGACAAGTTATGCATCCTAATTAATACATAATTGACATAAAACTGTAAGTCTAAAGTTGATGATACAATAATCAATTTCAAAATTATTGCTAGTACAGTATTAAGGGTGCAACTCTAATGCATGACATAATTACCACTTCTTTGTTGTGTGAACATTTAAGATTAAATATTTTAGCAACGTTCAAGTATTTTATACAATGCTAAGAACTATAATCACTGTGCTGCACATTATTTCCCAGACATATTAATCTCACTGTAAATTGGAATCTTTTGTTCCACTTCTCTCCATTTTTCTGTACTCCTAGCTCAGCCTTTGGTATTGTGTTTTCTTTTTAATTAAAAATCGAGGTTATATGATTTACTGTCATTGTGGTCTCCCATGAGCATACTCCGACACCACATCCAACATCAGTGTACCTACCTCCAACCACCAAGGACTCTAATATTCCTTCCAGTCAACCTCTCCCTATCAGATGTGGGAATGAATTATGTTATATTGCCTTTGGTTCTTTATTGCTGCCTTGCTACTTATCTTAAGGTCACACATATGAGATAATTTTTTATCTATCCCTTTTTTTCTCACTGACTTCACTTAGCATCATATCTTCTAATTCTATCCATGTTACTGAAAATTGTATGATTTTTATTCTTTCTTTTTTTTATTCTTTCTTAAGAGCTGCATAGTATTCTATTGTGCATACCACAGCATTTTTGTTTTGTTTTGCTTTGTTTTTTGAGTGGGTGCCAAACCCAGTGGCAATCAGGGGTGACTCCTGGCTCTGTGCTCAGAAATTACATCTGGTAGACTTGGGGGACCATATGGGATGCTAAGGCTAGAATCTGGGTTGGCCTCATGTAAGGCAAAATTCCTTACCTACTGTGCTATTGCTCTGGCCCCATATACCACAACATTTGGGGGGTGGGGGTCATACAGGGCAGTGCTCAGGGCTGTGAGCTCAGAAGTCATTCCTGGCAGGCACAGGGGACCATATGGGATGCCAGGATTGGGCAAGTGCAAGGCAAACACCTTACCACTGTGCTATCTCTTCGGCCCCTCCACACATTTTGATCCATTCATCTGTATTTTGGCATTTGAATTGTTTTCATATTTTGAATGTTGTACAAAATGCAGTAATGAACATAGATACGTAAATATTCCTTTAAGTATCTTTTGGTTTGTTTTGGGGATAGATGCCAAGAAGTGTTATTGCTTGGTCATATGGATATTCTATTTCTAGATTAATCTCATATTACTTCCCATAGATATTCAACCAGTTGACATTCCCACCAACAGTGGATGAAATTTCCTTTCTTACCATAACCTGCCACACTGTTTCAAGACTTTTTGATGTGTGTTATTCTCACTACTTGAAGAGCATATCGCAATGCTTTTTAAAGTTTGCATTTCCCTAATATAATGACAATGAAAACTTTTTCATACACCTTTTGG
This sequence comes from Crocidura indochinensis, assembly GCA_004027635.1. Lineage (NCBI taxonomy): Eukaryota > Metazoa > Chordata > Mammalia > Eulipotyphla > Soricidae > Crocidura > Crocidura indochinensis. The sequence goes on from PVKC010028502.1 coordinate 6,144, forward strand.
TGATTCATGTCTTCTTTGCAAAAGTGTCTGTTCATTTCCTCACGCCATTATGAATGGTGTCATTAGATTTCATTTGATGTTGAGTTTTGTAAATGCTTTATAGATCTTTCATATCATCCCTTTATCTACTGTATTGTGCAAAAACGTTTCACAGTCCATATGTATCATGTAGTATTTGTTGTTTTATGACATATTTTGCATGATGTAATACCTTTATGATTCATATGGTTTTCACAGATAGCAAGGTTCCTATCTTTCTAAAACTAAATAATATTTTTCGTATATATGTATGCTACAGATTCTTTGTTCATCCCTTGAAGAATACATAGACTGTTTCAATATTTTGGTTATTGTGAGTAATTCTATAATAAACATAGTAAACATATATTATATATAATTATAATATATAATTAATTATACATAACATAATGCAGCACTTTATGTCATATATGATATAGTTATAATATTCTAGTTTCAATTCCATTGGCCATATATTAGAAATGGAAATTAGACTATATAGTATTTCTAGTTTTATTTATTAAGTTTTTTAGATTTACTTATTTAAGGAGCATGTATCATGTAGTTGACATAGTTGATCATAATACATTTGTTTCTGGGTAAATTTGGAGAGAAATTTTTAAAAAGATAAAAATAACAAAAGGAGAGAAATTGAAAAAAGGAAAAAATAAGTGCAGTAAAAAGCAAATCAATGGAAATTATTGTATCTCCCATGAGGTAATTAATCCACTATTAGATGGCTTGTTCCTAGTTGATCATTCATTTGTTTCTGAACATTGGGTGGCTTCAGATTCACATTAGTGTCTAAATTGCTGTGTTCCTATAGGGATAACAATATAAAGCAAAAATGGAGTTTTCCAAGAATTCCACACACTATTGCTGATACTCTGGCTTTTATGGGGCATGTTTTCTGCTGCCAGAAATTTTCAAAGTAAGGGAAGGTGAGGAGTGGAGAGAGGGTGCTTTCACTCACTCCAAAAAGTCCTGTTGATATCTGTCCAGATACCTACATACCTAAAGTTTCGATCAGATTGGTGTGTCTGCAGAGTGTTGTAGAGGAGTGGTGAAGCAGGGCCATTGGGAAGCCCCCATTCTATTTTTAATAGTTTGAGGCTTTTCCCATACTTATTTCCATAGTTGACTGCACAGATTGTATTCCTACCAATATTATTCTGGGATTCTTTTCTTCACACCTTTACCAACACTGCTTTATCTTCACACATTTGCTAACACTTGTTATCTCTTTTCTTTTGAGAGTATTTTTTAATCTCCAAATTATTCTTTAAGCAGCACGACTTATGCAACAGTTAATGTTTATGCCTTTTCATTATCATTATTGTAGCTCCACCATCAACCAAGTCCCAAAGATCCTCCACCACTATACTTATATCACAGTTTATGCCACCAACCCTCCTGAAATTTGACCCCTTTGGTAATTTCCATTATGTCTCTAGAGGAGAACATTTACATTAGTCATTGGTCTCCCTCCATTTTTGTTCCTTTATATGAGCAAGATCATCCTGCATTTGCTCTTCTCCCTCTGGCTTATTTCATTTATTGTTAATTATAGTCACTGTGAAGATCTACCTCGTCATGATTTTGACTTATAATTTTATGAGAATTAGTCAAGTTGAGCACATTTCCATATGTTTATTATCATTTGAATGTCTTTGGAACAGTGGCTGTTTAATTTCTTTTTACTATGTTTTGTTTTGTTTTTCGGGCCACACCCGCTTGATGCTCAGGGGTTACTCCTGGCTAAGCATTCAGAAATAGCCCGTGACTTGGAGGGACCATATGGGACACCGGGGGATCAAATCACGGTACTTTCCTTGGCTAGTGCTTGCAAGGCAAACACCTTACCTCTGCGCCACCTCGCCGGCCCCAAGGCTGTTTAATTTCTTTTCACCATATTTAAAATCAGGTAGCTTTGCTACTGAGTTATATGAGTTTATATGTTTAGGATATTAGCCCTTATCAAATATGAGAATGGTTTTGACCAACAATTAGTATAGCCATTAGGATTTAGAGATTGAATGTGAGATCACAAAGGAAGAGACTTTTGGATTAACTCACAGGTTTCCACTTAATAGAACTAAATATCAATATGAAATAAGAGAGAAAGCACAGATGGGAAACCATGCATTTAGGATTGGTTGAACCTGAGACATTTATGGAAAAAATAACTCTAGAGATATTATTGACCAAATATTTGGAAAGAGAAATAGATTTGAAGTTTGTCAGAAAACAAGCTGTTTTGAAAAACTATAAAGTAGATGAGACTGGCAAGGGATAAGATGCAGGGAAAAAGAAAATAGAATCAAGAACAGAACTTTGAGGGTGGTGAAAAACAAAACAGAGTTTCTCAAAAAAGAAATTTTACAAAGAATAGAAAAGGAAGAAACAATTTTCAAAGAACATAAAGAACTAACCAAGAAATGATGAAACCTTTTGAAGGCCAAGGGAGGAAAGAGTGTAGTCAATATCCCAGAGATGGAAGGAAGATGCAGTTATAAGAAGGATGCTCTAGTAGCATCCTTAATTCTGAACCCACTTGGAGGACAGAGGACAGGATCAGAAGGTTTCAGATGTACCACAGTATTCTTAGTGACTAAGAAAATAAGGTAAGAGATGATGACAGTTAAATCTAGATGCACTACTCAATAAAAACAGCTGAAACTAACTTAAAATGACAATAGAAAAACATGGTAGGAAAAAAGAAATGGTCAAAGACTGACGAAGTAAAGTTGCTGAGGAAGGAAGTGGCTAGGTCGGTCTTACATAGAATAATGGTTTTTATCTGGGTGTTAATACGATTATACTTGTGGAAGAGGAGAAAAGATGGTTTAACAATTGAGCACTGGAGAGATAGTAAAGTCAACTAGGGCATTTTTTCCTACATACAGCTGATGGGGGTTTAATTCCCCAAACCCTATAATAGTCCCCTGAGCCTGTTAGGAGTGACCCCTGAATGCAGAGCCAGGAGTAAACCTTGTGCACCCACAAGTAACATACATAATTTATACGAATTATTAGAAAAGGAAAGGGATCAGGATAGCTAAATAAAGGAATTAGGTCAATGTAATAGAATAAATTTTTAATGGCCCAAATGAAATAGGAAACTATGGTTTTCTAGTATCATCAATTTATATTGCTTTGATATTCTCTCTGAGATTGTACACCAGATAAAAGTGAGAATTCTCTGCTTTCATATGATTTCACTAACTTGTCCACCTACTAGCCTGCTGTCCAAAACATCAGGATCTTTATTTAATAAGTTTCTTATGATACTAGATATTCATTGAACTTATTCAGCTCTGTCACAAGCCAGAAGAGGATGCTACTTGTAATGGAAGCCTCATACCCCAATCCTGGGAGGATTCAGAAATTTGAGTCTGGAAGCAACATCTACACAGGAAATAATCCACACAAGGTTAGGGAGATAAAAGATGTTCAGGAACTTCCACCACAAGCTATCTGAAAGCAGGCAAAGGGAACTGGGAAGCAGATAGGCTAATTGTGGGACCAAAACTGGAAGAAGTCTCTGTGATCTGAAACCTTTATTAGGAAGAGAAGGACCATCCCTGTGGGTGGAGAACAGGTAGTTAAGGGACCAAATCTAGAGGAACTTTCCATACAGGTGGGACAATACATGCAAAGAAGAATTACCCTGAATAAAGTAAGAACCAGTTACTCCAATAACTGCTATTTGAGAATTTCAGGGCTGATATCAGGGCTGATAAAAAGATCAGGGCTGAAGAGATAGCACAGCTGTAGGGAATTTGTCTTGCATGCAACTGACCTAGGATGGACCTGGGTTTGAATCCCAGCATCCCATATGGTCTTCTGAGTCTGCCAGGAGTGATTTCTAAGCGCAGAGCTAAAAGGTCCTCTGAGCACCACTGGATATGGTCCCCAAACCAAAAATAAAATGAAATAAAAAAAAATAAAATAAAGGATCATTATTAACCATTCTGCATTAAGTTTGATTTTCAGAATACTATAAACCTGACTACTCTCTCCGAAGAACTGTTATTCCAAAATTTAATTTTATTATTGCTTCATTTAATTTCTCAAAGGCCAAGAAAAGAAAGGGAAAATAACATACTTTATTTTTTTTTATGATTTTTGTTGGTTTTTAAGATGTTGCTTATGTTTGCAAAACCACTACAAATAAAGTTCCTTGTTAACATTTTTTTTTGCACAGGAAGTTAGTTTAGTTTGAATTCTTTGTATATGCGAGGCCTTAGCTTTCATTTCTGGTGACACACCCAAATTTTATTAATAAAATTATTGATTGAGATTCTCTTATTTACAATGCCATGAATATTGATTTCTAATGAATATCATTCCAACACCACACCCATCACCAATGTCTTTATATTTCTCCCTCAAAGATCCCAGAAGTCTTTCCTTTCAGCCTCCAACCTCCCAACTTAGTTGTGTGGCTAGGTCTGTCCTATTGTGCTGCTTTTGAACTTTTATTATCTTGCTACACACATATTTTAATAATAAAATATTGCTTAATCCCAATTGGTAGTGACAGTATTATGCTTTATGTTTTCCTGTCTGTGCTTTCTTTCCCCTATCAACTAACTTAAAACCAAATTTTGTGCTCAAGCACAGAATATGTTTAGTTTTCATGTATACAAATTAGTTTTTTTTACCTTGCTTTAAAGATTATTTTATATTTTATAATTGTAAACTTCCTTTACTCTATTTTTAGAAGTGTCAGGATATTATCATAAATGTAAATGAAGTGACCCCCACTCCCAAATAGCTCCAGATATCTACTAAAGTTTCTGCATGTTATAAAGGCAGATGATAATGACAGACTGAATGGTTTTATTGACTGTTCTAAAAAGGAGGTTATCTTACACTGGTAGTAGAAAATGTTCATGATGGAACATGAGGCTCCTAAATTGTTTAGTGTGTATGGAAGAATCCTTAAATGCTGGTCATATACTAGAGGAAAGTCTTGTCCCCCTAAGTAAATAATGCCAACCTCTGGCTCAAGGATATTTTTCTCATTGCCCTGTTTTGCTTCTATAATGTGTTCTGAAGTCTCTTTGGGATGGGAGAAAATATTTTTGCCTTGGTTGAATAGGATGCAGATGAGGATGCAACATTCTGTTGTCCATATTGAAAAGAGTTGTGCTTTGTGAATTTTTACCGTCTCCTTTCTGCTGCCTACTCTCTTCGTGTCTTTAGTGAAAAAAACAAGTCGGTTTTTCAAATGGAGAGCAATCGAAATCGTAATTGCTTGTAATCTGGAGTGTTCTAGACCGCTCAATACCTATGAGGTTTTCTACTGCATTCTCTTTAGTTAAGTTCAATAAGATTTAACTTAGGAAATTGAATTACGTGTAGGAAGAGCCATCAAAAACATACCGTTTTCCTCTTAAATCTGATAAGACTGCCAACTACCAATTCATTGAGAGGAGGCCATATGCTTTAATAAAGGAGACATTAGAAGTTAAATGCCTTGTTCTTTGCTTGAAATGTCAGGGGCAAAAACATGAAAAGGCCAATTTCATTTTTTCTTCTATGTTCGTACATGCTGATGGGATGCCTAGTATGTAATATTCTTGATCTGACAGTTTAAAAGTAAAATTTTACTTGAAAAGACATAACTTCTGGAAAATAAAAAAAATATGGGGTGAGTGATGAATCTTTGAAGTGCTTCTAGTCTTCCTTTTCATAGATTATTTTTAGGCTTTCCTAGGTGCAGAGGAATGCACCAGAGCGGTACTTCTCAATTTGAGCTTGCATGCAAATCATTTGAGAACTATCAAGTTCTATCAAGATTGCAGATTCGTATTCTGCAGACCTGAGATGAACTTGAGATTGTGCACTGTTACCAGACTCTCAAGTGGTATTAATGCTGCTGGTCCATAGATCACAATATGCGTAGAATCTTCGGAAGAGCTTTCAGATATTACATTTCTTATGATATATTGCATAAGCTCTCCATTGCATTCATAAATGATTTCCTTCAGAGTCATTTTTTTTATTTTTTTCCTTCAGTCATTTATATGTATCTTAAGACAATTCTCTGTACTTCTAATGTTGGCAAGAAATAGTTTTTAAAATATGAATATTAAAAATGAAACAAAATATGCATCATTAGAAAATTACTCCAAATATATCTATTTCTTCATTGTTCACATTCAGTGATTTTTGTAAATTATTCATTAGCTGGCATGAATAGTTATGAAGGTAGAATTATAGTTAGTCAAATTGATAGTTGCATATATGCCATCTCTTACTAAATATCTGTCCAAATAGAATATCTCCTTACATAGGAAGTAAACTTTATTGTTTTATTTGTTCAGTGATATATTCCCAACAATTAATGAATTGCACATATAGATACATAATATATAGTTGTTTAATTGACTTAAGAAAAATTATTTTTGATGCTGCAGGGTGGTTTGCTTTGCATGTAGCAGACCAAGAACAAACCCAGGTTTGATCCCTGGCATCTCATATGGTCCCCTGAGTCTACAAGGAGTGTCTTCTGAGTGCAGAGCTAGAAGTAACTCTTAAGCACTACCAGGTGTGGCCCCAAAACAAAAACAACAAAAAAAGGGAATTATTTTTATTCTCATTTATGCCTTAATATGGTGGATAATGAATGATTTGTTCATTATAAAGCTTATAGGCTGGGGCCAGAGAAGTGGAGCAAGTGGTGAGGCGTTTGCCTTGCATGCGGCTAACCTAGGATAGACTGCAGGTTCAATTCTCTGGCATCACATATGGTCTCTCAAGCTAGGAGCGATTTCTGAGTGTATATCCAGGAGTAACCCCTGAGTGTCACCAGGTGTGGCCCAAAAAGCAAAAGCAAAAAAAAATAAAAATAAAAATAAAATAAAGCTTATAGGCTTTCCCATAGGTTCTTATTCTCTAACTATAAATGTAAATGAAATAAGACAGTGATTACTTGTTCAGTTTCCAAGAATCAAAAACCTTGTAACTATTTTGTCTTTACTAATAAATTATAATATCCTTATAAATTATTTTTATCTTATTTTCTTTGGGGGGGGGTTGGGCCACACCCAGTGATGCTCAGAGGTTACTCCTGGCTATGCACTCAGAAATTGCTCCTGCCTCTGGGGACCATATGGAACATTGGGGAACGAACCGTGGTTCATGCTAGATCAGCTGTGTGCAAGGCAAATGCCCTACTGCTGTGCTATTGCTTTGGTCCCTTGTATCCTTTTTCTTGCGGGAAAATAACTACATTTACTGTCAGTTAAGGTTTTCAAGTTGTTACTCATTCCTCATTCCATTCTTTTTATGAATAGTATTGGCATAACTGGGACTCTATTCTGATATTTTGATAAAGAAGTGGGAAGATCTGAATTTGATCTCACTTCATCCATCAGCTACCCCTGTCGTCTGGACAAGTTAATGACATATTTTAAATCTATTTGAAATGATAAAGAAATGTTATAATGATGTTTTTATATTCTACCATGTATTATGTTATTATTTTATTATTTAAGCTGCTACTAATTGTCTCCTGGCCTCTTATTCCTCATACCCCCCAATTTAGAGACAGCCATCTTGAGAATTTATTTAGAATGGTAGACTTTGTTTTCAAGGAAACGTTTATCAAAGTTGCTGACCTAAAAATAAAAATTAGAAGCAAGACTAATTTCTTGAGATCGAAATTAGTTTAAAAAGAGGAATATGAATTAGTTTTTTTTCACTGGTCTAACTTTTGTTTTCTTAATTCTTGAAACATCTCTAGATCACTCACCATTTCTTTATGTGTTCTGTCTACTTTCTAATTTTTTTTCAACCCTTAAACTTTCAGTGGCTGAGGAAAAACATCTAGCTATATATAATTGATTAAATTAGTTAAGTGAATTATTCAGCAAATGCAGATCATATTAATTAATTGGTGTTGCATTAGGCATCAGGGCTCAAAATAAATCCAGTAGATGGACTCATGTATTAGAAATGTCCAGAAAATTTCCTTAGAATATTTCTAGCTTTTGGGCCATATAGAAGATTAGATCATTGACTAAGACTAAACTGATTTTATTGAAAATATGAGAATTATGAAAAATACATGATATATTATTCAATAATAGAAGGCTATAAAATATAGGTAGCACTAGGAGTCAAAATTGTTCTTAAATATTTGAGAATTCCTAGTATAGTTGCAGTTGTAAATCATGATTGCTAATGTAGTCAGGTATCCATAAAATTCTGGAAGCTTTACGTTAATAATAAAAACATACATACATGATATTATATAGTAAATTACATAATCTATGCTTAAAGATTTTAAAAATACCTTGTAGTGAATGCCACCAACAATAGTCCAGAAGAAGAGATAGTGAAATATTTATTGCCATCTACATATGTGGATGAACATGGATTGGGGGTAAAGATATTCAAGAGAGGATAAGGTAGCATGTAAATGACAATATTAAACAGACATTTTGAAATTGGTGACATTAGAATGTCAGATGCTAGTCTGTAAATGAAGAGCAAGAAAGAAAGTAGTTCTCTATAAAGAAAAACAATGTACTCTTTACAAAAAATGTTAAGATATAAAAAATACAGTTACTGTTTAATTTCTTTAGAATAGCCATTACCTAAAACAATTTTGGGAGAATTAATTGGAAACTCAACCTAGATGTCAGAGTTCTAATAATATGAGTTTGAATTTGTCTTTCATCTGCTAATTTAGTCAAAATAGAGTAGATCTTCTTCTGAAAATTTTTACCAAAGACTGATAAATAAGAACTTATTTTTAACTTTTCCTGCCCACTCATTTTTTTTCTGATCTTTTTTTTCTTTTCTTGCAGCATTTGTGCTAGAAAGTGACACCTTTGCAGGAAAGTCAACCTTCTTTATCTGAAAAAAAAATGTCGTTAATCATACAGCCCATTTACATTTCCTTAAGTAACATAAATATTTGATTGTAAAGAAGAATACAGGCAAGTGTATTGCAATGTTTTACAGCTAGCATTGCAGCCTCGGTGGACATGTGGGCCGCCTCTCAGTGAAGCAAAAGACATATTACAAGCTGGCTTTTCAGCTGTGAAATGCCACTACTTAGGTTACATGCCTCAGTTAAAAAAACTGCCAGGAGCAACGCCTTCTCCTTGGCAGAGAGGCGTGCCACCTGTCACCCAAAGCTGCCGGCCCCTCTGGCATCATGCAGGGATTCACTTCTGCACATGAGGAGGTTGTGTTCTCTGCCTTTTGCAGCATATTTCTCCATGGTATTTATGTAGGGTAGAATTCATTCTGGTATCCACTAAATTAGGATTATTTCCCATACATATCAGGATCAAGTCTGAATCTGGAAAAAAAATAGTTGTAACTTTGAGTATAACACTTGGGCAAAAAATGTCTCACATGTGAAAATGGTATGGCAGGCATATTTCTAATCAACACATACCCACAAAGCAACCCTTGGTGACATGACAAGATCACACCTTATGTCGATCCTCAGTAGCATGAAAGAATTCCTGGAAATCAGTCTTAGAGAGCATGTTTTCTAGATTGATTCACTAGAGAGCATGCTACTAAATTCTTAAGGCATACACAATAAGAGATGTAATCCATCACAAGCAGGTTAAATACTCCTTACTGCATAGACTTTCCCACATTTCTGTAACAGCTGATAGGGTGTTAGGTACCAAGTGAGTGCTTACTTAATACATATTGTTTGTTTTTTTGATTTGTTTTTTGGGCCACACCCGTTTGATGCTCAAGGGTTACTCCTGGCTAAGTGCTCAGAAATTGTCCCTTGCTTGGGAGGACCATATGGGACGCC
>PVKC010028503.1:0-15422 GCA_004027635.1 Crocidura indochinensis
CTGCCACGTTTCTATCTCAATACCATGGCCTATATATGTTTTTTGTTTTGTTTTTTTTTGTTTTGTTTTGTTTTTTCTTTTTTTTGGAATGCTCACTGGATATTTCATCTGACGATTCTTTATATACAGTTATTCTATGCCACCTTCATTCCCCCACCCCACACCCCCCGCCTCTCAAACCAATAATGAAAGCCTCTGGAAGGACTCCACCCATTCCCGGAGTATATGACCCCTCTCTCTTTTTTTATTTACTTATTTTTATTTATCCGTTTTTTTTCTTTATCTTCTATTTTTCTTTCTTCTTTCTCAAACAAATCCACATAACTTATACTGACTAGTCCCCATTCCCAATCAGGGGGGGAAAGGGAGGTAACCAAGACCAAACAGGTGTAAGACCACCGAGTAGCAAATTAGACGCAGAGGAGACCACTTGCTTTAGCAACGGGGCGGGGGCGGTAGGGGAGAGGATATGGGAACTAGAATGGGAACTGAGGTGGACGGAGGACTTTTTGGTGATGGGAGTTCCCCTGATTTTATGTTAATTTGTACCTAATATATGATTGCCAACAATATGTAACCCAACATGTTTAAAAATAAAAATTATATTAAGGAAAAAAAAAGAAATTACTCCTAGCTATGCTCTCAGAAATTGCTTCTAGATAGGCTTTCCACTTCCCTCATTCATTCACATCGTTATGATAGTGTAAAGCCTGTCTAGAGTACAAGACGGGGGTGGGGTGGGGAGGAGGGAGACTTGGGACATTGGAGGTGGGATTGTTGCCCTGATGAAGGGGGCGTGTTCTGACTGAAATCCAGCTACAATCATATTTGTAATCAAGGTGTTTAAATAAAGATATTAATAAAAATAAAATAAAATAATAAAATGAGTCAAATGAGAAAATTATCCAAGTCAATTTTGCCTCTAGTCATTATCATCAATAAATGAAAGATTTATTAAAAAAAGCAAAAAAGAAATTGCTTTTGGATTGGAGGCCAAGAGATAGAACCGCAGTCCATCTGAGGCTAGCACACATAGGGAAACAGACCTTATACCCTGCACCACCACTCCAGCCCCTCATTACAAACGTCTTAAAATTAAAAAAAAATTAAAGAAAAATGTAGAATATTGTATAATGTAAAAAGTAATTTTGCATATAAGACAAAAATTTTGAATATCTATCTAAATTTATTCTGTAAGAAGCACCACAGAAGTATTATTGTTTGTTTGTTTGGTTTTTGTTTTGGGATCAGAATTGTTTGTTTGTTGTTTGGGATCAGAATTTTTTTGTTTTGGTGTTACTTTTGGCTATACACTCAGAAATTGCTCCTGGCAGGTTCAAGGGACATAGATGGGTGTCAAGGAATCAAACCAGAGTCCATCTGGGGTTGGCCACGTACAAGGCCAATGCCCTACTGCTGTGTTATCTCTCCAGCCCTACCATAAAAGTATTCTTACTCATGAAGTGGCACATAATCTGTGTCTATGTCCTTAATAGTAACATTGATGTCCTGTTTGTATTTTTAAAGCATCAAAACAAAGTTATGCATAAAAAAGAAAGCAACAAAAATTATAGCTTACACCAAAAAAAATAGCAAAAAATGCTATCAAAGGAAATTTATTTTTTAGGCAAAGAAAGGCATTTTTTTGATTCAATAGTTTAAAAGGGGGAAATGCAGGCTTAGAAAGCTAACTGAAATAGAAATAAAAATAGAAATTTGCAAGTCTAACAGAGGTAATATAAATACGCTAAATATTTTTAAGAAAGAATATTCCTTAAGAAGAAATATTCCATCATGTTTTCATATTTGGGCTTAAATGAGTAACAAACAGAAACATCTAATTATGCTTTTGTAATTTGTACCAAGACAGTAAAGGAATAGAATAAAATTAAAATGATCTTCCCTACAAGATCCCTAAAAGGACAGCTTATTCAGCATCAGTTATGTATAACTATGTATTATCTATTAATAATTATATTTACATATATATTAATAGTATAGTAACTTGTTCATATTCAAAAATATGAGGAATATCTTTGTACTTATATAGGAATTTTATTAAAATTAGATTATATCAAGTAGAATAATAAAAATTAATTTTGATAAATCAATGCAAGAACTAACTTTCAAACTAAGGTTAAAAATTCAAACCTCATAATGAAATAATTACAAATTTGATCTATATCTGGAGAAGTAGAGCAAGCCATAAGGCTTCTGCCTTGTATGCACTAGTATAGGATGGACAGCGATTCGATCCCCCGGCATCCCATATGGTTCCCTGAGCACATAGCCAGGAGTAAACCCTGAGCATCACCAGGTGTGGCTGAAAAACAAAAAACAAACAAACAACAACAAAAAGCAAATGCTATCTATTTTTAAATCTACATAAAATACTTTAGCCTTTAAGAGTATTATAATTATCTTATTATCTTAAAAAAGTAATTGGCTTACTAAGTACCTATAAGTGTAGGCACATTTTACAAATTAGTTCTCACTAATATTTAATTATTAAAATTCTGAAATGTGCTATTTGCCATTATTAATGATGGGTTTATCACTTAGCATTCTTTTAAACTTTTTTGTTTATACCCATGCAGATCTTATTGAGTATTGAAGTCAGTTATCAGGATTTTTAAAAAAGAATGGGGCCCTGGAGATAGTATGGAGGTAGGGTGTTTGCCTTTCATGCAAAAGATCATCGGTTCGAATCCCGGTGCCCCATATGGTCCCCCATGCCTGCCAGGAGCAATTTCTGAGCCCTGAGCACTGCCGAGTTTGACCCAAAAACCACACACACACACAAAAAAGATGAATTTAAAAAATTACCTTGCCTATCTAGTGAGAATATATTGATTATATGGTTTTAAAAGTACAGAATATAATGACATTGAGAAAACAACAGAGTATGTGCCTCCTCAAATTTCTAATGATATATGAAGGGTATATATTTCCCTATAAAGCACATGGAAACACACCAAAATAAACAGGGAATATCTCCATTTTTAAATATATAATGCCTGACAAAAATTATACATTTATTATTGACAATTACAAAAAAGCAAAATAGGCTTTGTTATACAATTCACTTTTCTATTAGTATATCTATATATAGATGTCTTGAAATTTTTTAAGTATTCAAATTGTGATAATTATTAATAGAGTACAACAAATCTACATTGGGTTGTGAATAGTGGGAGGTTTCCAGATTTAAAACCCATCCATTAATTATGAATCATTCAAAAACACCCATATAACAAGCTATGATTCAATTTGTTCATCATCAAAGTCACAAATTCATATCAGAAAACTTCTAATATAGAAATAAATTACCGAGTGTTAAATTTGGCAATTACCAAAAATGATAGTACTTGAAATCTGTTCAAAAGGTAAAAATAGACATCACTTTGAATATAAGTACTTTGCAAAAAAATTTTTTCATAATACCCTCAAAATAAAACAACATCTAAAACTACAAAAATATGTTTACAGAGATGGTTTACCCTTTCCCATAGAATTTTATTTAAAATCACTTTCTCCAGTAAATATCTGTATTTGAAATAATTTAGTGATTTTTTGACTCTGAATATACTTTCTAAACATCTTCTTATTTTCTCCCTTGCCTATACAAAACCAGAATTTGAGAATGTCAAACAACACAGTAATACTGTTATGTTTATTATTATGTTTCTTATCATTGTGTAAAGAGCTAAGTGCATGGAACATATATAATTTTTCTTCTACTATTTGCATCAGTAAAGTGTTTAACTGGATTTATCTACAGGTACACTACTTGAAAAAGTGTCATTTAAGTATGTTCAACACAACTTACCAAACTTTCAAGACTTCTTGTACTCAAATATAGAGTACATATATAGAAGTGTAATGATGAAAAAAGATATAGACATGTAGCTGTATAAATTTCTCTTCAAAAGATTATAGAGAAAATAGAGATGAGAACTAGGAGGGCCAGTACATTGTAGGAATCTTGCCTCAAATAGTGGACCAGTTCAGTTAGAGTAGAAAAGGGACCACTATGAACTTAATATTTGAAACTGGTCTCTTGACAACAACTAGGTGTTGAATGAAGAATAAGTGATATATAAAGTACTCTTTCATTAACAGTAGTGCAAACCATAGTGTCTAAAAGGAAAGGCAAAGAGAGACAGAGACAGAGAGAAAGACAAAAAGATATAGAAACAGAGACAAAGACAGAGAAATGTCTACCTCAGAGGTAGAAAGGGGGGATGATGGGAGGAAACTTGGGACACTGGTTGTGGGAAATTTTCAGTGGTGAAGGTTGGTGTGTATCATAAACTGAAACTCAATCATGAACTACTTTTAACCATGGTGTATAAATAAAACGGAAAAAATTGTTTTCTGACTTATTGCTGCTTCTACTTTTATTTGTCCAACTATGGCACTTTTCCTCATCACTGTGAACATGTGTATTATTTTGTTTCTACAATTATCATTTACATATTTCCTCTTTTATGAATTTTATATGTTAAAAACTAATAAAATAGTTTTATTCTCTTCCACATTATTTTTTTTACACATACTGCAGACTATTAGAAGAGAGTTAGGGCTTAGTCTTATGAATACAAGTCATTTACATCCCTTATTTGACAAGTCCGGATGTATGATCTCTTTCTCTAATGATTATTTGTTAATGACTTAAAATTTTTCAATCGGTTTTAGAAAGTAAGATAGTCATTAAAGAGAATTTTTTATTATGAAGGGATAGATTAATCTTAGATCTTCCTCATGAGAAGTGCTTAACAATCCAAGCTTCTTTTTTCTTTTTGTTTTTGTGCTGAATGAGTATGCCCTATGGTTGTTATTATTGTGTGTGAAGTAAAGACTGTTTTTTTTTTTTTTGCTCTTGTTGTTGTTGTTATTATACAAATGTGGAAGAAGAGAGAGTAATCTGTGTTCAAAAGAGAAGATAGAATTCTTAGAGTGGAAGTAGGAAAGCAAAGAAACAAGTGAGTTACATGCTCAAGGGACAATGTAAGCTTTAGAGAAATTCTGCTTGGTTATTATTAAAATTTAATTTAGAAAGGCGGCAGGCAAACCATCTGACAGGTAGGCTGAGGGAACACCTGACCCAGGCCCAAATCAGCACTTCACCATTACCGGCTGGGAAAGGCAGCAAGCAGACAATCTGACAGGGAGGGGGAAGAAAACCCAACCCAGGCCTGAACCAAACGTTGCCCTGACATTACTGTGGCTGGGGATGGCGGTAAGAAGGTGTGCCCTACACCATTTTACAGGTGGGGGGAGAGGGAAACCTTGCTGCTGTTGGGTAAGTATGAGGGGACCTACAGCTTCTGGCTGGTAAAGTAAGGGAGGCTACTTGAGTCCAGAGCCAAACCTCAGTGACTGCAGCCATCAAAACCAACTAGGACCACACTCCAGAGAAGAAACCGAGCCCCAAGTCAGAGGTGGCAAAGAAGGGCTGAGATCCGAATGCAGAAAACTCCAAGCCAAAATATCAAATGCAAAGAAATATGGGTAAACTAAGGAAGATACTAGCAACTGGGGATATAGGGAGTCCCCAAGCTCACAAAAATGCACTGACCCAGTAGATGAGGACCTAAAGATACAATAAAAGTCATAGCAATAGAAATCAAGGGATCACTAGCCAGCAACTTCAAGAAAACCATAGATGAACAAATCAACCAACTGTAAGAACAACTTTTGCAGAAGATGAAAAAATCCATACAAAGAGAATTACAGGAACTCAACAAAATCTTAGCAAGCCATAACAGCAGAATTACACAAGTGGAGAATCACATAGAACAACTTGAAGAAAAACTACAAACCAAAAATGACAAAGAAGCCAATTAGAAAATAAGAGGTAAAGCATTGGAAGAAAATATTAGGTATTTCATGAAAAAGAAAAAAGAAACAATCTACGGAATCTTGGAATACCATAAGTGGAGGAAATAGGGAAAGGGAAGAACAAGTGGTCAGGGAAATAATAGCAGAAAACTTTCCCAATCTCTAGAAAGAAGCTTCAGTGCAAATACAAGAGGTGAAAAGGTAAAAAGAGAAGCCAATAAAATAGACTGTAATAAACCAACACCAAGACATATAGTAATCCAAGTGGGAGAGAGAGAGAGAGAGAGAGAGAGAGGGAGACAGAGACAGAGACAGAGACAGAGAGAGAAATGAACTACTTAAAGCAATAAGGGAGAAAAAACTCAAAGATCAAGGATGAAGCATTCGAATCAAACCAGTTCTCCCATTTGAAATAACTCAAGCAAGAAGACAGTGGAATGACATATTTAAATGACTGGATGAAAGAAACGTCCAGCCTAGTTTCCACAACCTGGCAAAACTCTTCAGTCATATGGGAGAGAGGACTAAAAACATTATCAGACAAAAAGAAATCACATTATTTGTGCAAACAAAACTGATTATAAATGATCTATTCAAAGATGAATTATACAATCCAAACCCCCGATTGTAACAACAACCACCCTCCAGAATATAAATGCACAGCAGTCCTCTCTGTCAAAAATCTCCTTAAATGTCAATGGACTAAACTCTCCCATTAAAAGATACATAGTAGAGACTTGGCTTAGAAAACAAAAACCGGATTTCTGCTGTCTACAAGAAACACACCTACAAGTACAAGATAGATACAGGATTAGAAAAAAATTATTAAAATCAATTATTTAAGACAATGAAAACAAATGAAAAAGCAGGGACAGTCATTGTTTTTTTAATGATTTTTCTTTATTTAAACATCTTGATTACAAATATGATTGTGATTGGGTTTTAGTCATATAAAGAACCCCCCTTCACCAGTGCAACATTCCCACCACCAATGTCTCAAATCTCCCTCCATCTCACCCCACCCTCACTTGTACTCCAGACAGGCTTTCCAGTTCCCTCATTCATTCACATGATTATGGTAGTTTTCTGTGTAGTTATTTCTATAACTGCACTCACCAGTCTTTGTGGTGAGTTGGAAGTTCCAGACCTTACATTGTCTCTGAGGATTGTTGCAAAATGACTTTTATTTTTCTTATAACCCATAGATGAGTGAGACTATTCTGCATCTCTCTCCATTGACTTTATCTGTTTCTTTTTTTTTTTTGTGGTTTTTGGGTCACACCCGGTAGTGCTCAGGGGTTACTCCTGGCTCCATGTTCAGAAATTGTTCCTGGCAGGTACGGGGGACCATATGGGGCACCGGGATTTGAACCGATGACCTTTTGCATGAAAGGCAAACTCCTTACCTCCATGCTATCTCCCGGGCCCCCTCTCCATCTGACTTATTTCAATCAGCATGATAGATTCCATGTACATCCATATATAGGAAAATTTCATGACTTCATCTCTCCTGACAGCTGCATAATATTCCATTGTGTGTATGTACCACAGTTTCTTTAGCCATTCATCTGTTGAAGGGCATCTTGATTGTTTCCAGAGCCTGGCTATTATGCAGATCAAATTGCATTCAACCTCAAGAAAGTGATCAGAGACAAAGAGGGTCACTACTTACTGATCAGGTGAACACTAGACCAAGAAGTACTAAATCTGATCAACATTTATGCACCAAATTCAGAGTCAATGCAAAATTTGTAAGGCATTTGTTTGAAATCTGAATAAACATATGAAAAATGTGATAATAGTAGTAGATTTCAATACTACATTATCACCACTGGACAGATTCACCAGACAGAAAACTAGCAAAGAAATAAGGACATTTGGTGGTGTGAATGTTGCACTGGTGAAGTGGCATGTGCTTTTCATGACTGAAATAATACAACTGCAATCATATTGTAATCATGGTGTTTAAATAAAGATAATTAAAAATAAATGAGCCCTAAATGAGATATTAGAAGAGTTAGGACAAAGGACTTATATAGGGCCCTCCAACCCCAGAAAGCAGAGTACACATTTTTCTCAAGTGCACATGGAACCTTTTCCAGAGTATACCATGTCTTAGGATATAAATCTAACTTGCACAAAATCAAAATGTTAGGATTATTATAAGCACCCTATCAGATCACTATTAAACAAACATCAAGATTGACTGTAAAAAGAAGCTATGGAGAAAATCCAACACCTGGAGATTAAATAACATCTGCTCAACAACAGCTGGATCAAATAGGAACTCAAGGAAGAAATAAAAGATTCCTTGAGTTAAACGGTAATGAAGAGATAAATTGTCAAAATCTATGGGACATATCAAAAGCAGTAATTAGGGGCAAACTCATAGCAATACAGGCCTATGTCAGGAAAGAGGAAAAAATGACAAAGTCAGCAGTTTAAAGGAACACTTTAAGGAGCTGGAAAAACAGCACCAAAGGAACCCAAACACAACTGAAATACAAAAAATAATAAAAACCAGAGCAGAAATAAACAACATAGAAACTAAGAAAACAATACAAGAAAATCCATGAGACCAGGAGTTGGTTTCTCCAAAGAATAAACAAGATAAGAACATTAATAAGGTGGTAGGTATATTGGATCGGGATTGGAGGACGAAGGAATAGTAGAATTTCTGAAGGAGGGAGGAGGGATAGTTTATAGGAGACGCTATATACACTATAAGCATGGATTGTTTAAAATTTAGGTTTGGCTCTCATAAAAGAGTCCTTTGTCTAACCCAAAGCTAGAATGAAAGACATAATTAAAAATTGATCAGAAATAAATGAAATGAATTTAGAAAGACAATATAAAAATCAATAAAACAGGCCAGAGAGATAGCATGGAGGTAGTGTGTTTGCCTTGCATGCCAAAGGATGGTGATTCAAATCCCGGCATCCCATATGGTCGATCAACCCTGCCAGGTGCGATTTCTGAGCCAGGAGTAACCCCTCAGTGCTGAGGGGTGTGACCAAAAAATAAAACAAACAAACAAAAAAATGAAAACAACAGTGTTGGAATAGAACTTCTACAACCATAAAGACTTTATCCTAGTTTCCATCCTATGACCTGTACAAATACCAATATCTTTTGTTACAAAGGCCCAAATTTATCATTCACGAATGAGCAGAATATTTCCAGACAACACAAAAAGACCTAGGGGAGAGTAAAAGAGCATGTGTGCAGTTTGGGGTTATTCCCATGACACTATGTTTTAATAGTGAGAAACCCTGTATTTCTTAGGCCAAGGGAGGGAAGTTTCCTTTCTAATTTACAATATTTACTTTTTTACCTTTTCAAAAGAGGGGCAAAAAGGGAAACACAAAATTTTTTTCTTTTTCTTTTTCCTTTTTTGTTTTATTTTGGGCTCATGATTATTGATTGGTTGTTTTCTGTATTGCAGTGGTGTTTTGGGGAATTATTTTGTCGTTGTAGTTTTTTGTTTTGTTTTGTTTTGTTGTTTTTGTTTTTTTCTTGCTCATTTGTTCTTTTTTTCTTAATTTTTCTTAATTTTTTTGTCTTTTTGTCATGCTTTTTTCCTTTACCACTCCCTTCCTTAAATTGATATTTATAACCCTCTAGATGGACTCTTCCTAGATTTGTTTGTTTGCTTTTTGCTTTTTTGGTGTTTTTCTTGTTTGTATTTTGTTTTGTTTTGTTTTGTTTTTCTTTAAGTTTTTCTTTCCCTTTCCCTTCAAAATGGAGGGCAAAAAGTTGAATGAACATTGAGGAGAAAAAAAAGATCAGTCTTAAACACCAAATCCAAAGCCAATGACAACAGAATTGATACCTATTCTTCACCTAACTAGACACAGAGGGAACCACTTACACTAGCAGCTGGGGGGAGCGGGGATGCATGCTGGGAGCAGTGTTGGAGGGAGGACAACACTGGTGGTGGGAAATGCCCTGCGTTCAATGTCGCTATATACCTAAAACATTGCTGTGAAAGATTTGTAATCCACTTTGGTCACAATAAAAATTATTTAATAATAATTTAATAAAAAATATATATGTAAAATTTTAATGTATTCTTTTATTATATTTTTTGCAGAAAAAAATGATTTATTAATAAATAAACTAAAGGAATCCAATAATAATCTCTTCACCAAATAATTAATGAAATATTTTTCTTTTATATATTGAAGCATGTTTCCCCAAATAGTGATAGTAACAGATATGAAATTCTAAAATACTTTTGTTAAGAAAGTGTTTTTATTTTAAACTCTATAATTCTGATGCTTCATTTACCAGAACTATTCAGAAATGATGCTGAGTTGATATTTGGTTAGCAGCATAGATTAAATGGCATTATTTTAGACCACTTAGCTAATTTACAGTTAGACAGTCTAATTCTCTATATTATTTAAACAATATAGATGCTTTTCAGGAAAGGACATATAAAGATCTGTATTTGTATCATACTAAAATATATTAAATAGTCTATAAATTCAAACAAACAAAAAGAGTGCTCTGTTTCTTATAAATTCTCATGGGAATTAGCATTGTCTGCCTTTTCTTTCTTCAAAATATGTTTTAACTTATGTTCTTCTTTATTCTGATATAATGACTCAAAAGCACTTTTTGGTTCCAGAGCATTGAAATATACTCTTTCTGTTGCTGATTATTTTCAGAAACATTTTCTTGAAATTTTCATTTTTATGAAATAGTGAGAAAAGAAATAATATGTCAATAATGTATTCCTGAGTTAAAAAAATCTCAAAAAATGTAAAATATGTTGCCAGAGATGTAGCACAGTGGTAGGGTGTTTGCCTTGCTAGTTACTGACCCAGAACCAACATTGGATCGAATACCAACATCCCATATGGCCCCCATTGCCTGCAAGGAGCAATTTCTGAGCACCAAGTCAGGAGTAACCCCTGAACTCTTCTCAGGTTTTCTGTATGATCCTCAAACCAAAAACTAAAGTAAATTTTAAATGTATTTTTTGATTGACCTTACAGATTCTTTGTAAATTACTGATTATCTTATGATTCATATATAATGCAAAAATATATAATCAGAAATCAGGCACAGATATCTTTGTCTTAATAGCTGAAGTTCTTTTACATTTTAAACCTGTAACATTTTTTATAAATATCTTTACTTAAGCCCAATTATTACAAACATATTTGTAGTTGGGTTTCAGTTATAAAAAGGATACCTCCCCTTCACCAGTGCAACATTCCCACCACCAATACCTTCATCTCCCTCTTCTCTCAACCCCTGACTGTATTTGAGAGAGACATACTACTTCTTTCATTCACTGCCATTGTCATGATAGTTGACAGTGTCATTATTTCACTAATTGCACTCACCACTCTCTGTGATAAGTTTCATATCTTGACCAATCATTCCAGCCCTCACGTCTATTGTCTCTGGGTGTTATTACAATAATATCTTCTATTTTTCTTAAATTCTACAGATGAGTGAGACTATTCTCTCTCTCCCTCTCTCTTTCTCTCTCTTCCTCCCTCTACACACATATATTCAATGTAGTGTTAATTGCAATGGCCAGAATCAGGAAACAATCCAGATGCACCACAACAGATGAGTGGTAAAAGATATGTTGGTACATATACACAATGGAATACTATGCAACCATCAGAAAAAATGAAGTCATGAAAAAAATTTTCCCATAGAGGCATAGACATGGAAAGTATTATGCTGAAGTTCTTTTATTTTTTAAATATTTTCTTTATTTAAGCTCCATGGTTATATAAATGTCTCTGGAACAGACATTCTGTTTCTCTCTCCAACCATTGTCATGGTATTTGGCAGTGTAGTTAATGTATAAAATCCTTCTCATGTTTATATTAGGTTAAGAGTATCTACCATTCTATGGATAGCTTTGGTATCCTGGTCACTTTTTTTGAACTGCAGAAACTTATTAGTTTAATGTAGTCCTATTTTTTTGGGGGGGTCACACCTGGCAGTGCTCAGGGGTTACTCCTGGCTCCATGCTCAGAAATTGCTCCTGGCAGGCACAGGGGACCATATGGGGCACCAGGATTCGAACCGATGACCTTTTGCATGAAAGGCAAACGCCTTACCTCCATGCTATCTCCCGGGCCCCAGTCCTATTTTTTTTTCTCTGCTCCCACTTGTTTGGACAATGGTGTTTCCTCCTTTAATATGTCTTTATTCTCAATGTTAGTCTCAATTAGTTTACATTAGACTATTTTTCAGTCTCAATTTAGTCTAATGGAATGTTTGCCCATTTTTGTCTATATACATTATAGTTTCAGGTATGATATCAAGGTCTTTTTTAAATTTATTGAAAGAAAATGGTCACATAACCGGTATAGCTTATTATGATACATTTTTGAGATGACATAAAACAAAGGTATTAAAAATAGAAAGAAAGTAGAAATAAAGATAAAAAGGAAGAAAAGAAGAAGAAAAAACTTGGTAGCAAGTATATTTGTAAAATTTGCTGTATCTCCAGTAAACTCATTAAAACAATATCAGAAGGTTTAGTAAGTTCTTTTTTTAAAGATAGGAGATTTAAAAATACAATAAAATGTTATGTGACAGTTGTTGTTTGCATAGGCACAGCAAAATATATGAGAAATAGAAAGAAAAAACTACAAAGTAACTAACCCATGAAGTATTCTGGCATAAGAACAACTTGGGCCCTAGGCATATTAAGTTTTTCCAACCCCAGTGTCATTTTCTGTAGTCTTAGAAAACGCTATTCACAATCCCAGTTGTTGCTGCCAGGTTTCTGTAGTTAGAGATCTTGGTTTCTGTACAGATCCTGCATCAGTCAGAATATTGTGGAGCGTCTTCTGGTTTCATCTCACCATTAGGTGGCAATGCAGAGACCCCTGCCCTGAAAGCAGGTTGTTGTTGCTAAGTAGTCTGGGTGTCATAAAAACCCTCTTTGGAGTAAGTCGGTGCCAGGGCAGCTGTAGGGCCTTCCCTGGTAGAAATTGGTTCCTGGTGATGGTGTAGAAAACCGTGGTTGTTTCTGTAGGTGGTATTCATGGTTCAGAGGTGAATGGACAATGCCCTGTCTTCTGTAGCTTAAGTCATGATATTATGACAAATGTTCAAGGTGTAAGGCCTAATTGCATTATAAAATTTGAGTGTTCCTAACTATATTAGATAAGAACTTGTTTGCATGTATAATATTTTCCCATTTTAATGTTGCTATGCAAAAAGGAATAATGCCACAAGGTATTACTGATGCATATGATGGTCAAAGTAATAAGTTCAACAATCCCCATAACCTGTTTCTAACATAAACTCTAAACAGAGAGGCTTATCTAATAGAATTCTTTATTAAACTGTTCTGAAAATATGGGACAAAATGTCACTATATCAGTAGATATTCAATCACGGGTATACCTATTAAGGGAATACATCTAAAGAAATATTCAAAGGATATCTACATGTCCCCTTTAAGGGGGGGAGATTAAAATCCATAGCATAGGTTAAATGTGTGTTTAGGTCTTGTGAAGTCTGAAAACTAGCTTCAAGCAGCCACATGTTGGAAAATATCTTTGAGCAGGGGACTTCTCAGTATCTGAATCTGGTAGCAAGCAAAGGTTCACAGTGAAGAAAGGTAGAGGAAAAGGGGCCATCGAGAGCAAGTCAGTAGCATCAGAATATTGATTTCTTCTTGAGCTGATAATATATCTTTTTTTTCCTTTTTTTTAGTTAATCTTTTTTTTTTTTTTTTTGGTTTTTGGGTCACACCCGGCAGTGCTCAGGGGTTACTCCTGGCTCCATGATCAGAAATTGCTCCTGGCAGGCACGGGGGACCATATGGGGCACCAGGATTCGAATTGATGACCTTTTGCATGAAAGTCAAACGCCTTACCTCCATGGTATCTCCTGGGCCCTGATAATATATCTTTTCATTTTGGGATATGGTTGACAGCTGGCTGAGATGGGGAGAATGTTCTGCTTCATCAGCAGTCAAGAACTGAGTGGAAAAATTGTTAAATGCAGGGTAATATTATTAAAAGAATAATAGTGGCATATATTATAGTATCAGTTTCTTACAGAAACTTTATAAAAATCAGTTATAATTTTATTAAAGAAGAAATTGAGACACTAACATTTTCTATTAACTAATGAAGAAATTATTGCTGTGGTATGATTCCAGATTTCCCCTATAAGAAATTTTCCATTATGATCAAGGTCAAGATCAGATGACATTTTCCTTATTCTTAAGTCAATTTGAATACATGACCTTTTACCTTAATCCTTTGATTTCATATTTCTTTGATGTAAATATTAATTTAATGATATTAGATGACTTAATCCCTCCTGTCCAATTTATGAATGTATGAATGGGGCCCTAAATTGACTACTTTCTTTTGGAGAGATGGTTGGGGGTGGGTGCACAAGTGGAAGATCTCAGGGATTACTTCTGGATCTCTGTTTAGGGATCCAGCCTGACAGGGCTTGGTAACCATATCAGTTGAGCTCATCCCCCAGCTCACTGATTTTTGTCCTCAGCAGTTGTTACTCTGCTGGTGAGGATTCAAATGAGATTTTTATTTTGCTTGCCTAGTTATTTTTATTTAATTTTTGATATTTTTTAATAATATAATTTTTATTTTAAACATAT
The DNA here is from genome assembly GCA_004027635.1 of Crocidura indochinensis. Lineage (NCBI taxonomy): Eukaryota > Metazoa > Chordata > Mammalia > Eulipotyphla > Soricidae > Crocidura > Crocidura indochinensis. Next base: position 14,468 of record PVKC010028503.1, read on the forward strand.
TGGGTTACATATCGATGGCAATCATATTTTAGGTACAAATTAACATAAAATCAGGGGATCTCCCATCACCAAAAAGTCCTCCCTCCACCTCCGTTCCCGTCCTACTTCCCATATCCTCTCCCCTACCCCCCCCCCCTTTTATACTGTTCTGGGTCTTGTGGAAACTGATGTGAACAAAATAAATTATGTATATATTTATATATACACAAATTTTATATTTGTATATTTTGTATATATACAAAATTATATATACAAGTATATATGTTTTTACATTGTTATTGGGGGTGGCATTTGAAAAACTAAGCTTAATGACGGAATGACCATGTGCTGTTGATTTATAAGCACGCATCCCCTTTAGGGCCATGTGTCATTGTAGATAACAGTTAGATTGAGAAAGTCAGCAGGTCATATACTTTCAAAGGTCCATTGATGTTTCCTGGCAAAAGTCAAGGAAGCTGCAAGACTTGTAGATGCCTTTTTATTTTTGTGTGGAAGTTATGGTGAAGGAAATGTGGTGTATTTGGTCACATCCAGTAAAACTCAAAAGCTACTTATGCGTGATGTGCTTAGGAGTCACTCCTCTAAGTCTTTAGTGAGAATATGTGCTCTCAATAAATAAATCAAAATAGGCTGCAATTAAATCAATTGCTGTTAGTCATGTAAAGACTCTGGCCAAAAGGTTAGTTTTTTTTATTCTGCTACTAAGACCAAGCTTCCTTGTCCAACCTCTCATTGATCATTCATCCTTGATACTCTGACCTAGTTCTCGATGATTAGCCCACATATCCTATTCTTCCACAAGCCCCTAACTTCAATAAGGTTTGAGAAAAATAAAATTAAATGACCTAAAGTAAAACTTGAGTTTATCATTACTTAAAATATTTATTGAAAACCTGCAAAATATATTTAAAGTTTTATTTAATCAAGCTTTTTTTTTTTTTTTTTTTTTTTTTTT
>PVKC010028504.1:0-15411 GCA_004027635.1 Crocidura indochinensis
CCATGGATCCTCTTTCTGTCATAAGGAGAGCAGAGTGGGCTGATGGTTGACTGCTTGAGCCAGTGGAGCTAGAACCATTTCTGGAGGTACTAAAAGGCATTTGGGGCCAGAGAACTCAAGTACTCTGCAAATGCTCTGATCCGCTAAACTCCATTCAGACCCCTACTTTCTATCCTTTAATAACAACCAAGAAATTGTAGGAGGTCTAGGATCATAGTATTGTGAGTAGGGCACTTGTCTTGGATGCAGCCTACGCAGACATTGCACAGAGCCAGGAATTCAGTCCTTTGCACAGAAAGTGTGACTCTAAAGCAAAAACAAAAGTTGTATGATCCTGGCCACTTTTTTTTTATTGGTTTTTGGTTTTTGGGTCACATTTGGCAGCAGTCAGGGGTTATTCCTGGCATTAGGCTTAAAAATTGCTCCTGGTAGATATGGAAAACTATATGGGATGCCGGGATTTGAACCACCGTCCTTCTGCATGCAAGACAAACTCACCACCTCCATGCTATCTCTCCAGTCACAACCTGGCCACCTTTTAAACTAGCCTGTTTGTAACTTCCTCTGTAATCCTTAAAACAGTCTGACCATCCTTCCAACAAAGAAACACACCTGAAGATATATCATGGTGAATATGTAAATTTTTTTCAGTACATACTCAACTTTCCACAGATTTCTTCACAATAGAATATCCACAATTTTTTCATAAATATAAGGTGGCTATAAGGGTTTAACGATGCACTGATGTTCACATCCTGCATTGCATTGCCAGTAGTTAACAAGGCCACATCAGTGGTGCTGGAAACCTCCGAGTCACATCCAGCAATGCTCAGGGGGCCAATAGTTTCAGTGTCAGGGACTGAACCAGAATTGGCTCCAAGCGAGGTGTGGGCCTTAACTCCTGGACTATCTTTCCAGGATTTTAAAATGTCAAGGTCTTATAGCATGATTGAGATTTATTTCTCTAAGATTTTAAAAACTGTGTGTCTCATAAAATGGGTTCCTTGTATGCTTTCACTCATTTCCTGATCTCTTCATATTTCTCTTCTTTTCATTTTATAGGTATAGGTTAACATCTATTCATCTCTAGCTAGTTACCGAGTGGTGCAAACTACAGTTACACTCCAGTTACTTATGAAAATTAAAGACCATGCATTATATTCTCTAGGTCACATTATATTCACAAGGCCACCCAATCCAATGGAGTTTGCCAGAAAGTTCTTTAAAATCGCAAATGCCACTCAACTATTTGTATGATCAAGTTTCAGCTGGTGAAAATACATACACATAGAACTCAATCTTATAATGTTAAGTACAAAATGAAAAAAAAAGAAAGAAAAAGAAAATAATGTTAAGTACAATAAGTAAAAATAAAAGGTTAAATGCTGGATGATTTTACCCATAAATGGATAAGAAAGTATTGAGCCAAATGATCAGGGGTTTGAGCAATAGTACTTCAGGTAGGGTGTTTGCCTTATATACATCTGATCCAGGTTCAATTCCCAGTATCCTATATGCGCCCCTGAGTCTGCTAGGAGTGTTTTTTCAGTGCAGAACCAAGATAGCCCATGAACAGTATTGAGTGTAACCAAAAAAAAAAAAAAAGAGTAAACAAAACAAACAGCATTTAGAGTCTGACAGCAAAATGATGATTACCAAAGAGTGAGGACTGGGTAACTGGAGGAACTAACAAAGGGGATCTTTCAGATCTTAATGAGGATTAATAGAACTTTGTTGCTAAGTATGAAGATGCACTATACATTTGAAGAGTTGTGAAACTGAACTCTTAAAATATACATACTGCAAATCAATATTACCTCAATTTTTAGAAAAGTCAATCAACAAAAATATACTACATTTCTGTTAACAAACAAAAGCCAACATAGCTTATTCTACCCTTGGACTTTTCACAATTTCCATTTACAGACAGGGAAGAAGGAGTTACAGAAGGTAGCAAAGAAATTCCTCTTCCAAAACAATAAGAAAATACACCACCAAAGAACTTTAATAATCAGTTTGCATGGGATTGGGAATTTCTAGTTCCACCAAAAAAGTCTAAATTCATCGTTAATATAAGGAGCTAAATATAATGGATAAGTTACACATCACCTGTATAAATTATATGTGCTTTGGAGAGATATTCATGCTTTCAAGTTCATAGAATAAATTTCATGCATTGAAACAATTACTTACCAAATTGCTAGGGGGCAAACAGTACCATTTCTAAGGCAGCTGCAGCTAAGAGAAGGTAGAGCTTCTGAATGTCACTAATCAAAAGGTTTTTGGTACACCACTTTATGCAATATTTACATAGTGGAGAGAAAAGTAAAATGAGAGTGGCTCCTGCCCTTCAGCAGTTTGTAATCAAAGCATACAGCAATGCCAACTTCAAGAAGGATGTAACACAAAACACATTTTCGAGAGAAAATTAGGCCCAGGAGTGAAATATAGAACTCTAGTTACCAAAGTGGGAAAGTACAAGGAGACTGTATTTGTTAGATGGAACATGCACTATTAAATGGGAAGTGTGACAGGTGTCATATGTGAAATGAGTCTATGGCCTTAATCTTTACCCATCTTGGGTCATCTGGAAAGAATCTGGGAGAGTGAAAACTGATAAAGTTGTCTATTGGAATGTTTCATGACTAAGATTCTTAGTGCCTACCAGCTCTACCAGGTAATTATCAAACTGGAGCTGTTTCCAATTTGATCTTCATAGCATTCCTACTACTCATAATTTTGAGAAACATCCAGGATAGAATGAGGAGTTTTCTCTTTTTAGGGAAAACAATATTTAGTTTTACTTCTGCCCAACATTGTTTTTCTCTCTGGCCAAATGCATATCTTTACAATAAAACAAAATTTAAAAAAGAGGCAAGTTAGCAAGTAATGTCAGTTTGTTTGGAAAATTTAAATGGAGGTAGGCTAATATGCTTAAGTGAAAACATGGGCTTCTCTATGAAGACAAGAAAGTTCTCAGTGATTTTAGAGAAGGGGTTTTATATACTTTTATTAATTGCCAACATATGGAATTATTTATGAAATCTTCATCAAATAAAGTCTTTAAATTCACAATCTTTGTCCTTAGAGTCATTGAGCAATCCACTCACCCAGGGGGTTTTCTGATGCTAAAGGCCCAGAATTCAGCATTTTAAAAGGCTCCTTGGATAGACTCCATATTTCAATGTCCTTAATGTCATAGCTTTGGTTTTGCTTGGAGATAGAGTCCCAAACTCTCTGCCAACCACAAAAAGATTAAAAATAAAGCAGGAAATCGCTTAGTATGGGAGAGACCTGATCCAGAGACTTATGAGACTGACTCTGAAGGAAGGAATAGAAAGAGTAGAGATACGAGGCTCCAGCAACCTTCAAGCAGTTTTCACTGCAAGAGAAACTAGACAGTTATGCAATGAATTGCACTGAGATGTTAATGTCAGTGCTTCTCCAAAATCATAATTCAAAGATAAATCTCTGAGGATATTTTAAAAATATAACTATTGAGGTCAGAGTAATAGTACAATGAGTAGAGCATGTGCCTTGCATGCAGTAGAGCTGTGTTCAATCCCCAGCATCCTAAAAACACCTGAGCACCATCAGGTGTGGCCCCAAATCAATAACAAAAATTTAGCTGTCGATCCAAAGTGCACGGGTAACACTAGAGTTTGAATTGTTTTAAATTCCCAGCAAGCATTGGTGAAAGTGGTTCATAGACCACAGACAGAAGAGTTATCAACAAACCTAAAGAGGCAATTAGCCTAAAAATAAAAAAGTAAGTCGAGTTACCAAATAAGAGTACTTAGACGTTAGGAACTCTGAAAAATGATGTCAATTAGTTGAGCATCACTAGACTTTACACTAAGCATCAGTAGAATGATGGGAAAAAATTCATTTTAATTCATTCAACAAATATGTATAGGCCATCAGGTAGCAGAGGAAAATACTTATGATCAGAAGATTTCTCACCAATCTTATTCTCAGTGAAAACAAAATGGCAATAATAATAAGAAACATAATGGAGCCAGAGTGATAGCGCAGGGGTAGAGCATTTGCCTTGCACGTAGCTGACCCGGACAGACTTGGTTTGATCCCAGCATCCCAAATGGTCCCCAAAACCAGGAGCGATTTTTTGAACACATAGCCAGGAGTAACCCCTGAGCATCATTTGATATGCCCCCCCCCAAAAAAAAAGAAAATAAAAGAATTTTAAAGTCAGGGTCATATTTATTTTGGAACACCAAATTTTGAAACTCTGAGCTGCATTTTGTTTTCCACAGTATGATTTTCTGAAGAGTTAATCATGTATTTTTATGACTGCCTCTTTATGAATAGGCAGCATAAAGAGGGTCAGGTACTCATTCCAATGGGCATGGACTCTGCTGGCCTATTGTGGAAAGTAAACTAAGGCCAATGACATTATTTTATCATCTGAACCAAACCATCAAATGGTCTGTTTTAACATGGAAGAAAAATATGTCAAATAGACAGTCTTTAACTCTGCAGTCAGATTTGACTCCTGTAATTACTAAATTTTTGCTAAGATAAATTTTTTTCTTTCTCTTTCTATCTATCCATCCCTCTTTATTTCTATTTCTCTTTACCTTCTTTTTCTCTCTCCTCATTTCTCCTCTCCTCTTTCCTTCTCCTCCCTCCCTCTCCCTTTTTTCCTTCTCCCTCTTTTCTCCCTGTTCTTGTTTTTCCCCTCTACCTCATCACTATCTGTCTCATCTCTTTCTCTATCTCTTTCTGTATCTCTCTATCTCTCTCTTCCTTACTCTCTCTCCCTCCCTCCAGCTGGTTCCCATCAAGCTTTGCCTGTCATTACTGGAGCAATTGCACATATTAAGTCATGATTTTATCTCAAATGATGCAGAAAGAAAAGATGTTTGGGTACCAGTAAGTCACTTTGATTGGTAGAGCATGTAGTAGAGACACACCCTACCATGCTCTTGACATCTGGATATGGAACAGAGCATCTGGCCAGCCAGTGCTGAGCCAGGCGACATCAGCCCAGAAAAGGCCCACTTGCCAAAGATAATATCTAAAGCTGCCAGGAGTACTGGGGGAGGAAAGAATAGGCATGCTCAGAAATATCTGCTGGTTTCATTTATAATCAGTGGACTATGTAATTAATTTACTACTAGTTTTGGAGTGCGAAGCATGCGTAAGTATTCAGGAAGCAATGCTGGAAAACCCATTTCCACCTTGGTCTCCACTGCAACACTCAATAGGTTATAATCACTAAAATAAGTTCCATTACTAAAATTTATTAGTATTTATGAGCTAGTCAAAAGAGATCAAACTGCTAGGGCATTAGCTAACATTAACGATAACCATTGTGCTTCTAGGCATAAACAACACTGCTCTGGTTCCTGCACATTGCAGAAGATTCTAGATTTCCATCTCTACTACAAAGGCTCAGACATAAGCCTAAACATAAAGGAATAATATTTGAAGGAACATTTTAAACTAACTATACATGAATTAATTCCAAAGTGAGAGTTAATCATAGGTTTGACTGCCCAAATGAATAGTTGGAAGTCAAAGAATCCTGCTACGTTTCAGGTAAGAAGGTATCTAAATAATTCTAAAAAGGTACATATTTACTTCTATATCTTAAATCTCCAGGAAAAATATCTTTGCCTTTCACTTGCTAATCCAATTCTAATATATTGTCTTAAATATCAGAGTCTATTTATTTAGTCTATTTCCACCATCTTTAATGGAACAAGAACTCCCTAAATTCTGATTTATATGCTTAATTTAAGAACTCAAAAATTACATACAGGATGCAATATTGTGAGTAATGTGTTGTATTTTAAAATGTATTAACTTCTCCATACTATTTATCTAATAATATTATTTTTTTACCCACTCATATACAAATAGCTAAAGCTTCCTGTATCCTTTCCTGGGCATTTTCTCAGTTTGTTCAACTAGAGCATTCATTCCAGAAAATGTCAAAACGTTATAAAAATCCTTTTTTTTAAACTACAAATGCCCTTATAGGACTTTTTAAAAATTCTTCTTTTGGGGGCCAGAGAGATAGCATGGAGGTGAGGCGTTTGCCTTTCATGCAGAAGGTCATTGGTTCGAATCTTGGCATTTCATATGGTCCCCCGAGTTTGCAGGAATGATTTCTGAATATAGAGCCAGGAGTAATCCCTGAGCACTGCCAGATGTGACCCAGACACCAAAAAAAAAAAATTCTTCTTTTGCTCCAATGTATCAAGTTTCAGAATTCAACTTAAGGATAGCCTTTTAAATGAGAGATGAACAAAGGACATGTCCTGTCAAATGTGGACCAAATTTGATTCCTTTTAGTGAAGAACATTCTAAAACATATCTACAAAAAGTAAGATTTTTTTTTGTTAAGCAATATGTCATAAAAAGGAAGTAGGTCCTTGTTGCACTTCTGAACTTTATCACAAATATTTTAGAACGCACAAGCAGTCTAAATTTGTCAATTATCAACCCCTCCCAAATGTGAAAACAAGAAACTATGACAAGATAACCTACATTTGCTGGCAGGATTGTGTCATACGTTATTGCTATCAAATCACAGCTACAAATCACTTCTCAAATGTAGTTGTATAATCAATATTTCTAAGATTCATATCATTGTTCTCCTGAGTGTAAGAAGCTTAGAGTTAATTTATTTGCATATAGATTGTTGTCCATTAATCAGTCCTCACATAGATTGGCACATATTTAACAATAGTTGTTAATCAATATCCTACTTGAGAGCTAAGATCCAAGACATAAAAATGATTAATAAAGACCATGTAGTTCAATCATTAATTTTACAGTTGTGTATCTAAGATGAAGAGTCAATTCAGGGAATTCTCTTCAACTTCATCTGAATCACAAGATAGAGCATGTCAAGAAATCAAATAATAAATTAGAATTTCAGAAGGTATGAGTCACATAAAGAAGATAAACATGTTAGATACAACTGAAAGAAAATTGATTAGAGTCATGGGATTGGGTTCAAGCTTTACCATCAAGTGGCAAGTACAATGGGTAAATAATTTTTCTCCTTGGGGAATAAGAGAATTAAACTCTTTGAAGACCTCTTTAAATTTTAAGTAATTTTTTTGTTTGGGAGGGGGAGCTTTTTTTTCCGGGGGAGGGGGAGAGTCACATCTAGGAATGCTCAGGTATTCCTCCTAGTTCAACACTCAGAAATTGCTACTGGCAGGCTCAAGGGACCATATAGCATGCCTGGAATAGAACCGGGGGGTCTGTTCAGTGTTGGCCATGTACAAGGCAAATACTCTACTGCTGTGCTATCACTCTGGCTCCCAATTTTAAGTAATTTTTTAACTTAACTATACTTGCTTTAATTGCATACACTTGTTATAGAATCCAATATCATTAATGATTTTCCTGAGATTCTTCAGAAGTTTCCTCTTTCTCTTCCTACTCTCTTAAGTGTTACACTTTTTCAATTTCAAATCTTGGTATTTTTTATCCTTAATATTTATTACTCTTTATAACCTCATTTAGAACTTATATGTCTTTGGTCATAATGCATATATGTCAATTTTCCCAAAACATAATTACTTGACAGTACTACATTCTGCCTCTAAAATCTCTCTCAAATATTTGTTTTCTACATTTCCACTAGTACAGTTTTAGAGTCCAACTCACTAGGTATCCTCAAAAGATAATAAAATGGTCACCCATTATTTCTGTCACTAGTTGCTCCCTCTTCCAAATGATCTTCATAATGACCATCAAGTTCATAATTCTATTTATACATATATAAAACTATGATTTATACATGTATGATATAATGTAATTAGTGAACAATGATTTGTAACGTTATTGATAGCTGAGTATTAGACATATAAAATTCGAGCACCGATTCTACTTCCAGTGTCAGTTTTCCTCTACTAGTGTCCCCATTCTCTCTCCCACCCACCCCTAGGCCCAATCTGTTCCCTTGATAGGCACATTAAAAAGTTGGTGATTGTAGTTTGGATCTCATGTTTCTAGGGTTTTTACTTCTCTTTCTTATTTTCTTTCTTCCTCCCTAGATTTCTTTCCTTCTTAGTTATCCTCCCTGTGATCTGAAGACAAGGGTGATATAGCCGCCACTTCTTAATTTCATTATAATTCTTTCTCAGTTATTCTATATACCACTATAAGTGTTTGTTCTTCTGCTTTACTTATCTCATTGGCTTCCTGTTTCGACCAGCATCTGATGGCATGATTTCATCTCTCCTTGATGCTGCTTTCTGTTCCACTGTGTGTCTGTGTACATGACTTGATTCATTTATGTGTCTTTGGACACCTACAATGATCTCATTTAGCTACTGTATTAAGTGCTACAATAATGTGCACATATGTCCTTTTGAATGAATTCCTTTTTATCTTGGGGTAGATTCCCCAAAGTAACTGGGTTAGATGGCAGCTCAATTCTAAGTTTTCTGAGAACCCTCCATATTATTTTCCACAGGAATTTGACCAGACAGCATTCCCACCAGCAGTAGATGAGTTTCTTTTTCACCACATTTCTTCCAATACAGATTGCTGCCACTATATTTGATATATGTCATTCTCACTGCTGTTTGATTATATGTCATTGTCATCTTGATTTGGAATTCCCTAATGATAAGTGATTCTAAGCACTTTTTCATATGCCTTCCCAGCTAATCATAAATCATCTTCTGAGAAGTCCTTGTTAATTTTCTCTCCCTATTTTTATAGGGTTTGGGGAATTTTTAAATCTTTATTTATACTAGGTCATCAATTTTAATGTATCATTTCTCAATTCATAATGTTCAATTATAAATTCAAATTTAGAACCCTATTAATGTTCCAGTAGTATATCTAATCATTTTCCCAGCTGTTTTATTTTCTTAATTTGTTTTGACTTTTGGTGCATACCTCATAGTGCTCAGGGTTTATTTAAGGTTCTTTGCTTTGGGATCTCTTCTGGTTGGCTCAGGGACCTACATATCGCACCAATGATTGAAAAATTATCAGTCATATGCCTTCTTTTGAAATATATTTAGGTTTCAAATTTTGCCTGGTATATAATAGACTATGAACTCAATATAGTATATTGTTAAATATCTTGGATAAAACTATTTTCTATCATTTTAAGGCAAGTACCCTACAGTTTATATTATCCCTTTACACACCCTCCCAGCTCAATGTTATGCATTTCTTTCATGTTTGTGTCTGTAGCATCTAAAGATATTTTCCCTTTCTTAAACAACTGATATAGTTCCACTACTCATCTCATAACTGACTTTGCAATATGCCACAATGCCAACTGGGCATGGTTTATGTCTTAGCAAAACTTACAAATTCAAGGCCTATATACTCAGTACAAACTCAATAAATGTGTAACTTAATAATTACTTGGTAAAGAAAGATATACAGAACATGGAATGACCTTGCAAGAATCTTTTAAATGTTAAACAGTAATAAAAAGCGCATCTAAAATCTTGAGATTGTTCTAGGCAAGTTGTGAATCAAAGAGAAATAAAACAACACGTGCATATATATAAATGTATATGAGAAATACAACTGATTTGTCTGTCTATATATTCTCCTGTCCTAAAATAAAGTGAAAAATATAAACTTCTACAGGAAGATATCAAAACAGCTATACTAAATTCTTAGTGCTAAACCAGCATTTACAGCTCTGTGTCTTAGTGTCCTAGGTTATAAATCCTACCCTGAGCCTTAATTATTCAAATACCAAGGGATTCATTTGCGACTGCTGCATTAGAGATGCTAATCCAAGGGCAAGTCAATGTTTTTTAATTTTTATTTTGTCTTTGTTTCATTGCTTAAACATTTAAACTATTTTAAAAACTGTATTTTTCTATTATATCTATGATTTCAAGGGTGTTTAAATGCCCATAGGCTATTATATAACCTTCCCAGTTACACATTTCACTGAACATGTAGTTGCATATTTGTTGTAGCACCGTTATGTGCCATCTGGTTTGGGTACATAGGATATCTTTGTGGCAAGCTAGACATTTTGCAAAACGGGAGCTTCCAAGTCTAAAATTAGCTTTATATCCGATTAATTTGATGCCTATTCGCGCTGTCTGGTCATGCATTTCAGAGCAATTATGTAAGAATAAAAGTTCTTAATTAGTGAAAGTATGCATTTATATTCTTATTCTCATAAATTTACAGGCCTATGTATTATTTACTCTACAAGGAAATCATTTAATATTTTTTTTATTTATCCTAATCTTCCCAAACTTGGTAAAAGTAGATACAAAATTTGAATAAAACCACAGTATTTCATATACATAAAATCATATGGACATTGTAGTACTTTGTTTGACAATGACTCCGTAGATTTATAGCTCACCAAATAATATATTGATTGCTAATGACATAAGATACTATAGATTACTATGTTTACACACTTCCCTTGGGATATTTATTCTACTTTATACAGTCACTATAAATGCATAACAGAAAGACCATATTCCATTTATTTAATCACTTATCAAATATGCCTGAAAGCATTCTATTGCTAGTTATTATGCTAAACTTTTAATTACTTACTATTGAAAGGTGCGGTCTTACCCAATAATACTAGGGGATTAATTCTGGCTCTGTGCTCAGACACTATTTCTAGCAGTGTTTAAAGGAATCAAATCAGAGACAATCATATTCAAGGTTAATGTTTTTTTCCCTGTACTATTCTCTGACCCAATAATAAGCCTTTGAAACACGACACTGGAAGGCCAAAGTTATAGTACAACAGGTAGGGTATTTTCCTTGCATGTGACCAACCCGAGTTTAGTCCCTGGTACCTCATATAGTCTCCAAAGCACCACCAGAATTAATTCCTGAGCTCAGAGCCAGGAGTAACCTCTGAACACCACCAGGTGTGGCCCAAAATTAAAAAATAAAATAAAATAGGACCGTAGAAAAATAATATTTTCAAAAATTACAGTTTTGAATCATTTCTTAAAACTTACAAGGAACCTTTTCTATAATCCAGGATAAACACCCATATGGAACATAGCATTATGGGAAACCACTTTATATATTTTCTATTTTCTTTGTTCTCAAAAGCTTCCCTCACTGGAATGGAAAAAATAAAGCATTTTCTCTTTTACTAATTCCACATCAAAATAGGTGACAGACAACTTTTAAAACAAATAGGAAACTATCAATTAGTTAATGAGTAATTAAATTATTGTAATGGTTTATTCATTTATTGAATGTTTGGTGTGCATATGCAACCCAAGAACTATCGGGTAGCAGGGCTGGAGAAAGAATGAATATTAGGAAATTTTAACTTCAAAATACACTCAGCTTAGTAGAATCTGTTTTACCAATCAGCCCAGTGGAGATGCATAGCTTAAGTGGTGCTCATCTAGAATATTCCCCTATTCTTCACGGGGAACTGAGATATTCTTCAATCAACTACACACAGTGTCAATTTCAATAACCTTCCGAATTGAACATTTCGAAGGGGATAAAATTATATCCACAAAGCAAAATCTCATTCGTCTTCCCTGCCTTCAGAGCAAAACTTCCAGTCAATTGTTAATTCTGCCTTATTTAATAACTAGTAGCTTTATTACCTAGATTAAAGGGAATCCAACTGGCTACCTTAGGAGTAGGACAAATTTTCCTTCGGGAAAAGCTATTCCGTTCATAGAGATTATTGTTTGTGCTTCCTCATCATTCTAGGGGCAAGAATGTTCTGCTGACTGATCCTGTACTGTTTTGGGTATTCCCTCTCAGCACATTCAACCTGATTGTGCTCTAGGTCTTTTCATATAATCCTAAGGAATAAGGACAGGAAGTGTTAACATTTAATAACAAACAACACTTAATAAAATAAAATGTATATTTCGGTTCTTCAGCTTCCCTAGAGCAAGACAATATTGCTCGTAGAGATTATATATGCTGTGTCATTCTGTTTAAGGAAATACAATGACATCCACCACGATATGATGTGGAAGTTTACCCATTCAACATGTATGATATTTGCATGAACTCGACCAATTCTTCCCAACCTTTTTTATCTTGACATACTGAATGACACATGTCCTACTTTTGGGAAATTTTTTTCTTTTTATGAAATGCATAGCTAACATTTGAATGTATTTTTATTTCTCTTTGAAACAAATGTAGTTTGAATATCTGAAGCATCCTATGTATATTTTATATAGTTGAGTAATAAATTATATATTGTCTTCAAACTATGCAGAAAGAATCCACCAGAGTATGAGGTTTTGGACTACTTGTCTTACTTTTATCTACATTCTTTTGCTTTTGGGCTCTAATGCAGTAATTCTACTCTGATACATTTAGTCAAGAAACTCAAGTAGACAAATGTATGCACTCATAAATATTACTTTAGAAAACCAATGCAAAATAAACATTAGGGTATGAGTCAATTCATCTGCTATAGATAATATAAATTGTATGGCATATTATACTGACATTGTAAAGTTTATTTATCATGAAAGCTTACAACTTTAATAGTTAATAATAAATTAACTAATTATTGAATAATATGTTGGATATCTATAAAGAATTAAAATATACCAAGTTGCCACAGATTAAGAAGCAGCACAATTCTGAGGTTAGCTTATTTGAGGGTAAGGATTAATGTGTTTAATTTAGTGCTAAGTCCCGATCTAGAAAATAATTTTCCACATAATCTATATGTAACACATGTTTATTGAATGGTGAATAGGTGTGTGAGTAGTATGGCATTTTTTATTCTGTCTTGATTATATAGTTTTTATATTAAAGAAGAGAAGTGAGAAAGATGAAGACACACTTGTTACTAAAATCTTTTATTAAATATTATACAAGTCAAACCTTTTGTTTGCTGCTCCACCACCCCAGGACAGGTAAATAACATGAGAAAAACCTCCAGGGTAATAAAAGCCCTTAGCATCCTTCAGGGCATCTAATTATAGAGACTCACACCCAGGACAGCTAAACCACTTTAAAAAAAAAAGTTGGAAAAACACATAGAAGCCTCCAGGTTCAATGAGTAAAAAACTGTTACCAAAAGCACAAGCATCACCAGTAAATCCTCAAAAGGTGTCTTTCCTGAATTATAACAAGGGTGTTCATTGAGTTCAAAGAAACAATAGCACAGATAGTCAGCAAAGTACAAGAAAGTATGAAAGTCAAAATGAAAAACAAAATAGAATGACAAAAAAATGAAGAACATGGTGTTATTAAAAAAAAAAGTAGCCGGGAGCCGGGAGGTGGCGCAGGAGGTAAGGTGCCTGCTGCCTTGCCTAGGACGGACCACGGTTCGATCCCCCAGTTCCCATGTGGTCCCCCGTGCCTGCCAGGAGCGACTTCTGAGCGAATAGCCAGGAGTAACCCCTGAGCGTCATCGGGTGTGGCCCAAAAACCAAAAAAAAAAAAAAAAGTAGCCAATAGGATTTTTGAGTAGTAGAATAACAGATGCTGAGCTCCAAATGGAGGATCTCCAAAATGAAGTGGAGGACCACTAACGGCTTAGACTCTAGACACCATGAAACCAGGCCGAAATTTCAGAGACTCTAACTAAAAGAATGTGAGATTTAGAATATGCATGCCACCTGGTAAGACAATCTGGCCTTAGGTTTAATGGAAAGAAAGAATCTAAGTTCAAAGAGGACCAATGGAGGTTGAAACTGGGACACTGGTGGTGGGAAATGTGAACTGGCAAAGAGTGTTCATAGTATGACTGAAATTCAATCATGAACAACTTCATTCACAAATATATGGGGGGAAAACTGTATTATGGACAACCTTGGTATTTAAATAAAGTAGTAAATAATAAAAAAGTGCAAAAGTTGTAGAATTCATGTAAAATCTAAGGAATGTAGCAGTCATAGAGTAAAAGAACTGAACATTTTTATAAAAGGTAGTAAAGAGATGTTTGCTCTTCAAGCCTGTTTCATTCTTGAACATGTGTTTTGCTTGTTTGTCTCACTGTTTCTTTGCTTAACTACTTTCACTTTTTGTAGAAGTCTATGTTCCCTCTAAAACACACACTTCTTCCATTCTCTCACCTGATATTTCTAAGTAAGTTTTTAAAAACTTATCTTAGGGGGTCTGCCTTATTTTTTATAGAATCTCGGGACAGGAATTATTTTGTTTTACCTCATATTTCTGCATCTTTCTACAAATTGAGAAAAGAAAAAAATAAAAGTGGATGGGCCCAGGAAATCAAGTAGTCTTAGATAGAAAAGAAAAAAGAAGGCAGAACTATATAAACAATCACAAGTCAATGACAATAGAATAAAGAGGCCCAAACTATATAATCTAAACTAAAAATGGACCTTTTTCACTATTAGACCAGGGTGCTAAGGGTAGAGTTATGGAATGCTTTCTGGGAACTTTGGTGAAGGTCAACACTGGTGGTGGGACTGGCCCTAATTTACTGTCACTATACGCCTGAAATACAACTATGAAGGATTTGTAATTCACAATGGTCTCAATAAAAATAAAATCTTTAAAAAAAATCCCCAAAATATAAAAAATAGCCAAAACACACAGGCCACATGCACACACTAATGATCACAGTATGTAATGTAAATAGAATTTTGGAAGGGTTGCAAATTGAGATTACAATTGTGATCACTGAGTTTACCCACAAATTCTCACTGCATTACTTGGTCATCTTCCTATGTTTTGTTTTGCAACCTCTCATTTCTAGAAAACCGTATCTTATTATTTAAGTTGAAACTTGTCCCAGTTTCTTGTTTGGCTGCCATGTTTCACCCACAATTTTTAGTCACTCCTGTTGTATTTTTATTTATTTTATTTTGCTTGTTATATGCCTTCTTCTGAAATAACTTTAGGTATTAAATCTTGCCTGGTATATAATAGACTATGAACTCAATATAGTAAATTGTTAAATATCTTGGATAAAGGCATTTTCTATTATTTTAAGTGAAAGTTCCAAAGATCTAGTTAAAAATAAGTAATTAAATTTTCTTCATTTTTCTAGTTCAAAGAATTAAAACTGGCTCAAAGTTGAATTTTCTGAAGAGCTGAGGATGGAGTTCATGAGAGTCTGATTAATTTTTTGGCTATTTGAAATAGAAATTCAAATAAATAATATAGAGCTATTATTACCTTTCAATTAGATAATATTCAATGACCTTAATCTTTGTTTTAAATCATTCTATTTTATATTATGGAACAATTGATATTTCAAATGTGGTTCTATTTCCATAAGTTGTCAATAAAAATGAAAAAAGACCCTTGGATCTCTTTAGTCTTATTTTTGTGTCTTCCTTCTGTCACCTCATTTCTGTTATTTTAAAAGTCATTATTTTGTTTTATTGCATATGACATACCTAAAATAATTTATTCTATTATTATACCTGCCCCCGCCATACATTATACTTTCTTTATCTACTTTAAACGTATTTTAAAGAATTCATAAAAAAA
>PVKC010028505.1:0-15419 GCA_004027635.1 Crocidura indochinensis
TGTTTGCATAGGCCCACCAAAATATGAGGGGCATGGAAAGAAATAACCTTGACCTAAATACATAGAGACCCTATCCCTGAAGTTTCCTGGCATAAGACCAACTCTAGGTTCCAGGCAAGCTAGATAGTCCAATCCAATACATTGTAGTGCCAACACACTTTTATTTTTTACACAGTCTCTGTTGTTGGTATCATGTTTCCGTATCAAAGATCCTTGAATCTGCATATCCTGCATTGAAGTCAGGATGTGGAGCATCCTCCTGCCTCACCTCGTAATTAAAGGGCAATGCACGAAGCCGAAGCCCTATCCTGTAAGCAGGTCCTTGTTGTTGTTAGTCTTCTCAGTGTTAAGGGAAGACTCTTCTGAGCAGTTCGATGTCTGAGCAGTGGTAGGGTCTTCCGTGATAGAGGACTGCTTCCTGGTGATGTTATAGAGAACTTGGATGGTTCGTAGATGGCTTCCATGGTTCAGAGGTGAATGGATAATGCCCTTTCTTCTGAGGCCTGTGCCAGGTCATTATGTCAGTGTTCAGGGCATAAGGTCCCTTTACACTACAAGATTTGTGTGTTCCAAACTCTATTAAATAAGATCTAATTTGTATGTCTAGTATTTTCCCATTTTAATGTGCCTGTGCAAAAAAGGAACAATGCCACATGGTGTTATTGGCGAATATGGGGAGCACATGAACAAGTCCAACAAACTCTATGACATGGTTCAATCAAAAGCATTAACTGGGGGACTCTATCACCAGAATTATTATAGAACAACTCATAAAGAGAAGGAAAAAAGTGGTTAGAACCACCTCTGTCAAGAGAATATTTAGTAAGGTTTATAGATGTCAAAGAAAAAACACATAGAATATTTGAAAGAAATACGTGTCCATTGTATGTCTTTTGAAATAGTTTGGGGTTGTTAAACACAATGCATAGTATTGGTCTGTAATTAGGATTGTGAAGGACTGAAGCTAAAAAGAGCAATGTGGGTCAGTGGTGTTTGGGAGGGTAAGAGTAAAGGAGTAAAAAATAAGCTTTGTAGGGGAGTGGGAAAGGGCAGAATACAAATAGACATTCTGGATACACAAACAATAACATAAGGATGGGGAATATTCTTAATATATGAAGTACGCACGGGGGGCCGAAGAGGGGACAGCTAGGAGCCTATCAAGGCCCCCAGCACACCCAAGTTAGAGAGAAGGCCTTCCACATGGGGCTTCCCCAAACCCCATGCTGGGTAGAGCCAGCCTGCAGCTCAAAAGAGGATAGATAGAGAGCCAGAAGCCAGGATCCGCCCGCCCCACACCCTGCGCCCTTCCCACCCCAGAGCTAGGGGAAGGGTGGGGAAAACTTGGGACCCCATCTAGGAGGGGACAACCCCCCCTGACACCCACCTGGTCTGACCACCTGGGCTGCCACCCCAGAAGGCCTGGAGGCCGGGGGCCGAAGAGGGGACAGCTAGGAGCCTATCAAGGCCCCCAGCACACCCAAGTTTGAGAGAAGGTCTTCCACATGGGGCTTCCCCAAACCCCATGCTGGGTAGCTACTTAAGTTTTTTGAAGTAGTTCTCCACTTATCTTGTTAGGTTGATTCCTAGATACTTGGTGTTATCAAACTTTATTTAATTGGATAGACTCTTTGATATCTTCTCTACTGAGTCATTATTTGTGTACAAGAATGTAACTTACTTTTTTATTGACCCTTTACCTGGCCAATTTGCTATTAGTTCATTCTTCCTAGAAAATTTTCTGTGGACACTTTATGTGGACACTTTGAAACATATCATTATGTATTGTACATATAAATATATATATAGTTTGACTTTTATCAATATATTCATATTGATTGTATAATCATATGATTTTTGCCCTTCGTTTTACTGATTTTCCTATATTGAACCATCCTCGCATCTCTTTGATGAAACCCACTTGTTCATGATGTATAATCATTTCAATATGTGTTTGGATGTGATTTGCTAAGATTTTGTTAGGAATTTTTAATTCTATGCTTATTAGTGAGTTTGGTCTTTAGTTTTCTTAGTAGTATCTCTGCCAACTTTGAGAATGAGTGTCATTTTAGATTCATAGAACATATTATGGAGATTTCCAGCCTTTTCTTTTTTGGTTTTTGGGTCACACCAGCAGTTCTCAAGTATCACTCCTGGCAGGCTCTGGTGACCACATGGGATGCCTGAGAACCACTGTCCTTCTGCAAGCAAGGCAAACATCCTACCTCCATGCTATTTTTATGGTCCCCTTTTCCATATTTTGAATAGTCTCATTGATATTGTAATAACTCTTCTTTGAATATTAGATAAAAATAACCCATAAACTCCTCTGGTCCTAGACTTATTCTGTGGTAGTTCCTCTTTCTCTCTTTCTTTCTTCTCTTCCTTTCCTTTCTCTCTTTACTTTTTTCTTTCCTTTGTCTCTTTTCTTTCTTTTTTCTTTCCTTTGTCTCTTTTCTTTCTTTCTTTCTTTCTTTCTTTCTTTCTTTCTTTCTTTCTTTCTTTCTTTCTTTCTTTCTTTCTTTCTTTCTTTCTTTCTTTCCTTTGTCTCTTTTCTTTCTTTCTTTCCTTTGTCTCTTTCTCTCTCAATCTTTCTTTCTTTCTCTCTCTTCTTTATTTCTTTTTTGTTTTTGTTTTCTTTTGTTTTTTTGGGCTGCATACAGTGGTGCTCAGATTGCATAAACAGAGTTTAGTATCAAATCAGTCCTGTCAGTTTCCTGAGGGTCAAGGGGTGATGGAGATAGAACCAGGGTCAATCCTGGGTCAGCAGCTTGCAAGGCAAATACCTTAAATGTTGTGCTATTACTCCAGCCCTTTGATAGTTTCTTAATTACTTTTTCAACTTCCTTGCTTATCATTAACCTATTTAGGATGTCTTTGCCTCACCCAGTTTTAGGAAATTATGTTTCCATAATTTTCTAGTTTCTTTAGCTTAAAAAAGTACAAATATTACTAATAAACTCTCAGGATATCTTGGATTAGTTAGCATTCTCTTGTATTCTCAGCCCTTTAATTTTTTCTTTTTGTTTTTGTTTATGTTTTTTGGGTCACATCAGGAGAAGTCAGGGGTTACTCCTGACTATGTACTCAGATATCACTACTGCATCAAGAGCCCATATGGGACACTGTGAGATCAAACCACAGTCCCTGCTAGATTAGCATGTGCAAGGCAGACACCCTGAAACTTGCACCACCACTCCGGCCCCTCAGTCCTTTAATTTCTGAGCTACTATATTGAAGCATTTTCCCTTTCCTTCTGTGTTTGCTTTGCCAACAGTTTGTCATCTTCTTTTTTCTATCAAATAACCAGCTCCTGGTTTTATCAATTTTTATATTGATTTCTTGTTTATATATTGTTGGTTTCTGCTCTGACTTTTATGTTACATTTTTTCTTCTTGTGTTTCGGTTCCTTTTCTGTTGGTTTTCTAAATTTAAGGTGTGTCTTAAATATTTAAAGTTATTTTTATCTTTTTTTCTATCCTCATGAAGGATGAACCTATGTAGGCTTTCCACTTCCTCAATTTGATTTAGGGATTACATACCTCTACTTTCAATCCATTCTTGAGCTTAAAATCATAACATTGAACCTATATTTTAAACAATCATGCCTATCATGTATATAGCCCTTCTTATATATTATCCTTCCCCCTTCAGAACTACTTCTATCCTCTTTTCCCCAATCCTTTTTCATTATCCCTTTATATTTAACCATCTTTTACCTCAACTCTTAACTTGGTAGGTACCAAGTCTGAATTTCTGCCCTTATAAGCCACCACCCAGCTCCCAAAGCAAAAAGATGCCCATCAGGTTCCAAATCTGGTGCCCTGGCAAAAAAAAAAAAAGCTACAAATAACTGCTTCTGACTCAACTCATGTGGTTTTCTTGTCACCTCCCCCTAAATGTGAGCTGGTTTATGCTACCAGATTCAACTCCAAAAGGACCTCCTGTCTAAGGACACTACCTGACCTTTGTTGTTAGCATTTTCTGTCCAGCAACAACCAGGTGGAGTTCGATGAGCTAGCTTTAGGGGAATGGGTAAAAACACGAACTGGTCAATGCAATAATATCAAAGAAATGAGACTAACTTCAGGGTAGTGGGTAAAGACATCAACCGGTCAATTAAATAATATTGAAGAAATGTGACTACACAAAATATTTTTTAAAGCTCACAAAATATAAAAAAATGAGACTACACAAATGGGGACAACATGTTCTGGAAATCATGTGACAAATTTAATCTCTAAACTAGGGGTTTTATAAGGGGTAAAAGCCAGTCATAGGTATTGAGAAGAATGTTTACAATTCAAAGCAGAGTTTAACAGTAAACAATACATTAAGCTATGGGTGTGAGCAGTAAGAATTTTGAATTACAAAGGAGAAGGTCACAACTCAAGGCAGCTAGCTAACTTCATGTTCAAACTAACTTCAGATGCAAAATAAGAGATTAGCAATAAGTAGAAAAAAATCTAGGAATACTCTTCTCACTGGGATGGGCTCTATTATTGTAGAAGTCACATGAAAGAAAGAGCTGGATCCACTAATAAGGTGTAGTTACCATTTTTGGAGAAAAGTCAATAGCCCAGGATCTGCTTTCTGGTTGTGACTTGGCATACCAGAAACTGAGGCTACAGGAACATTTTGAAAAAGAGAAAAATATTGTCATTGAATTTGGTGATAAATATTATCCACGAAAGGGGTTTTAATCAAGGCTATATTTTTCCTGTAAGTATCAGTAGAAGAAAGAATTAATTTTAAGGTCAAAATACATGAAGAGACTATAAGTCGGTGCCATAACACAAATCTCAAAATTATCTCTATAGGAATTACTCAAATCTCCACGCAGGGGCAAAGCCTTCACAGTAGGCCTATGAGGAATTCCTTTGGTTTTGCTCAGTTCTTGTGTCAGGGAAATCCATGGATTCATCTACTGAATACCCCTTTAATGAAGATGCCTATTCATGGCCTGATATCCCTTAATGCTACAAACCACTTCTCAAACTCAACAAGGCTCTGATGTGAGATGAAAATGTGCCCTGGAACTCTCCCAATAAGAATATCACAAAAGAGTTAATAGGGATATCTAGATTTTCCTTAATAGTGATAACTTATAGTGTGTTTATTTTCAAAGAAATCAGTAGTCTTCTCCATCCTTTTTTAACCATTAATTTTTTATCTTTTTTCAATTGTATATTTATAATTGTTAATTTCACTTATTTTGTTTATATTTGGTATAAAATTCTATAAGAAAATGTACTACTTGGAATAAAAGCTCAGGTCAAAAACAGGGCACAAAAACTGTATAGCCGGTCAGACTTAGCCCCCAAACACCAACAATATAATATGGCTCCATTACCTTTTGCATATGCATACTAAAAAAGGAGATCTTTTGAATAGAAACAAACTCTATTCTACTAAATATGAGTCCTTACACTTTATAATGCAGGGGCACCTCCCAACTTGAACATGTGTCATGAGGATCTAACTCCATATGATTGTACAATGACAATCCAACTCTAAACCTCAGATCCCAAGAAAAGATATGACACAGCTCTCTACAGCAACACCAGGAACAAAACTCCCCCTGGGGTTTCCCTAAAACTGCTCTGGCACCAACTGGTAACAGGCTGATGAAACAAACTCTGACAACAAGAACACAGCAAAATTTTGATCTAAGAGCAGACTGCTTTATCTAATCACCTAATGGTAAGATGAATTCAGAAGACATGCCATCCTTTGATCTGAGCAAAACCAATATCACTAATTAGAGAAGACAGACATTGACAACCGTGACTGGGCAGAACTTTTCCTGGGATGAATAAGAAAGATCCTAGCCTAGGATTCTACAAGAATTTGTACAAAAACCAGGATTTCTAATCTCAGAGTTCTGATCTTGACAACCACGACTGAGCAGAACTTCTGAAGATATAAGGGAAGACTCTATCCTTGACTTTTACCTAGGATCTGTGCAAAAACCAAGATCACTAATTGCAGAAGACTGATTACGAAAATATGAAGGAGTTAATAACTCTATCCTAGACTTTGTCCTATGACCTGCTGAAATACCAATATCTCTAGCTAAAAGGACTGATTGTCATCAACAACTGAGCATAAAGTTTCCTGGCACCTCAAAAAGATATTGGGGTTTGAAAAATGAGCATGTACAGAGCTGTAGCTGCTCCCATGACAGTATATTAAGGGAAAATTTTTTTCTTCAGATCGATCATGTATATTGCAATAAGATAAGAAACAATGTATGCAGTGCTATATTTGTTTTACATTTCTCAATGGTTTTGTGGCTCCCGGGTTTTTCTTTTCTTTGGAAATAAGTCCAAGAGGCACTTTATGTCTTAAAGTTTGCAGACCACTCAGACCTAGGCCAAGAGAATTCCTTTTCTAACTTCCCCAATACTTATTTTGCCTATGCAAAGTAAACACACACACACAACACACACACACACACACACACACACACACACATCCCAAAGCCTTGCCAAACCAGCTCATCATTTTTTAAGTCTTCTTAACCTCTGTTTTTTCTTTTTTTTTCTTTTATTTCTTATAATTGTTGTTTGGTAATGATTATTTTTTGTTGCTGCTATTGTGTTTTTATCATTGCTTTTATGTTTGTTTTATTTTTACCTTTCTTCTTTTAAATTGGTATTTATAGCCTCTAGATGGATTCCTCCCAGTTTTATTTCTTTTCTTTGCCTTCTTTTTCCAAAAGAACTACATAACTTAAATCATCTTGTTTTCTCTCATATATTTAAGGGGGAAATGAATGGTACCAGGAGCAACAAACCATTTGAGCATTGAGTGGATTAAAAAATGACCAGACCTGGGCCCAGAGAGATAGCACAGCGGTGTTTGCCTTGCAAGCAGCTGATCCAGAACCTAAAGTGGTTAATTCGAATCCCAGTATCCCATATGGTCCCCCGTGCCTGCCAGGAGCGATTTCTGAGCAGATAGCCAGGAGTAACCCCCTGAGCACCGCCGGGTGTGGCCCAAAAACCATAAAAACAAAAAAGACCAGACCTAAGCACCAAACCCAAAGTCAATGACACCAGAATCAATACACAATATACAAAAAGCTATATCCAAAGGAGGCCTATTACACAGGCAGTCCATGGATCAAAGGGGGAAGGTATGTAATGCATGCTAAGAACAGGGGTGGAGGGATGACAACATTGGTTGTAGGAATGGCTTTAATTTATTATCACTATGTACATTAAATGTTATTGTGAAATACTTGTAATTCACTTTGATTACAATAAAATATTTAAGAAATCAGAGAGTTGCCTATGGCTCTGATCCGATGATTCTAATTTATTGAACCATTATTGACTTGGTCCAAATTTGTCAGATTGTTTAACTAAGACTTAACTAAAACTTGCTATAAATTAATTGAAGTTTGAGAAAAAAAACTTAGCAGCAATAATTAAATCTTGAAGAATAATATACACAATGTGCATGTTAATAAAATTATTAACATATTTTAACTACATACTAAAACCCTCCTTATTTCGTAGTATGATCATTACAAATATCTGATATTGCTTCAAAGATGGTGTCATTCATTACTCATAAAATTTTTAATTATTTTATATAAAACAATTAGTATATGAGGGGGAAAGAGTACAAAAATTAATATACTATTTGCATGCATTTTGCCTAAACTAAACTAGAATATTTATCAGGTGTTTTATATAAGAATGTCTTTTTATATGTAATATTATATATAAACTTTCTGTTCTTTATTCCAAAGTGAATGTTATTGGATTAATTTAGATTATATTAATATAGGCTAACATTGGATTTTAAGTAAAATCAAATTTGAAACTTGACTTAACAATATTTTGTAATACTATAAGATTTTCCTTGCTTCCTTCTGCTCAGATTCTCAGAAACAGATGAAAAATACAGACAGATGATTCATTACAGTGTGATCACGTAGACTTTGATATCCATAATTATCTCACCCATGGTGATCCAAAAGCCATAATTAAAATTGAACTACTCTATTCAGTGCCCTTTCAAATATAAATAATCCATATATAACAAGTGTTGCAGGAACTTAAAGACCATGTAGAGGATGCTATACTTATACAAATATGCCAGCTCAAAAATTATTGGGATGTGTCATTCTCTTAGTTCAAAAAGGCAGATAAAAGCACAGGGTAAAAATGAAGATAATTGCAATTCAGGGTCATTCTATTGTCAAATAACTCAAAGCAAGTAACCTATTATCATTTTTTGAACTGATAATATGATTTATTTCAAATTATATTGTCAGAAAATTTTTCTTTCTCCTAAAAGTCATAAAAGACATAAATAGTTTGCAATGTTAGACAAAAATGTTAACATCAAACAAATTTTAATTCAGAATCAATGAAGTAAATTTTTACTGATAGCATTTGTCAATTTCCTAATGATATGAGTTTTAAAGTTAAGGAAATCACACAATATAACTCTGTTGTATGTGTTTCTATGTTGGGGTTGCTACAGGAATGTCAAAGAATATAAATAAAGAGTACAGTAAATTAATAGGATTTTATTACCCATTTTAATTAATAGTTTTAATTGAATCACCATGATATACACAGTTACAAAGTTGTTCATTATTGAGTGTCAGCTACATACCAATTCCTTCACCAGCATATATTTCCTGAAACATGGTCCCTTATTTTCCTCCAGCACCCTCCACCACTGCTGATCTCCATGGAACATAGTTCATTCTTTTCCTTTTTTAATTATAGGCACTAAAATATATCACAAGACAGCATTGCCCATTCTTACAACTTCTATTCTAATATATTATTAGAAGTAATGCCATAGAATTAGAGAATAAATAATATAAATGGGTCTGTTAGAAAAAAATGTCAATCTCTCATAAATTGTAGGTGACATACTATATTTAAAAAACTCAAATACTCTATTTTTATGGACTGTAGTGATAGCACAGCATTAGGATATTTGTCTTGCATGTGGAAGAACAAGGACAGACCCAGGCTTGATTCTCAGAATCCCATATGGTCACCCATGCCTGTTCGGGGCGATTTCTGAGTGTAGAGCCAGGAGTGACCTCTGGCACTGCCAGGTTCCCCCTCCCCACCAAACCAAATAGACAAATAAAAATACCCTATTTTAAAAGCTTCTAGAAACAATAGATTCTTAAAGTCACAGAAAAGAATATTAATTTGCAAAAAATTATGACCTTACTATAAATTAATAATTAAAGAGAAAAAATAGCTATTGAAAAAAGAAACCCATTCACAATTGTGCCTCAGAATGTTATGTACTTTGGAATTCACTGAAGAGCTAAAATTTGCATTAAAATGGGGGAAAATAAAAAGCAACAACAAATTACTGCTCAAAAAATCAAAGATACAAGAAATGAAAACAAATTCCCTCCCCATGATTGAAAGGATGAGAATTTAAAAAATGCAATGCTTCCCAAAGCATTGTATAGATTCAATGCATTTAACATAAATATATTCAGTATTTTTTCAAAGAAGCTGACCAAACACTCCTAAAATTCATATGGAAAAATAAGCCTCCATAAATAGCTAAAATAATGCTTAAGAAAAAAAGATAAAAGATCAATTTGCTTATATTTTCACCCTTTCATGGAGGCCTGCCTCTGTCTGACATAACTGACCCAAATACAGGAGAGGAACCTCCCTTTTGAATAGTACCCTCCCTCTACATCCAATTTGAGCCATAAATATGGACCCATCTCATAGGTCTGAAAGCAATTTTGTGCCAGTGTGACAGAGATACTCAATAAATTACACACTGCTTAGAGTTATTTTTCCAATAATTTGAATATGGTCAGAGAAAAAGAAACTAACCTATCTAATCTCTCAGAATTTTCCAGTGGTTCTAAATACAAAAAAAAAACACTCAGAATATCAAGTACACTTGAAAACCTGTGAGGATAACATGTAGAGGCCAACTGAGTTCATTGATAAAAAATATTGATTATTAAGCACATAACTATATCCTCAGAAAATGCCATTTATTGTTAGCTCTATTTTGAAGATTCTCAAGTTTAAAGAAAAGAAGGATCAGTAGTAAACAAATCACCAAAAATTATGATTTAAAAATATATTAAAAATACTGCAGTCAGAAATATTAGAAATTAAGAACTTGGTAGTTATATAAAAAGGTCAAAAGAAGTTCTAAGTAGCATAATAATAGACAATTATTTGGAACAATAAACACCCACGAATAGCTAAAGCAATACTTGGAAAAAAGAATATGGAAGGCACTATATTCCCCAATTTTAAACTGTACTACAAAGCAAAATTTATCAAAACAGCATGGTATTACAATAAAGGCGGATCCTCAGATTAGTGGAATAGATTTGAGTATTCAGAGAATGTTCCCCAGATATACAATCAACTAATCTTTAATAAAAAGGGCATGGAATACAAAATTTAAAAAGGAAAGCCTCTTCAATAAGTGGTGTTGGCATAACTGGTTAGCCACTTGCAACAAAGCAAACTCAGACCCCCATCTAACACCATACACAAAGATCGAATCCAAATGGATTAAATATCTTGATATAAGGCCTGAAACCATAAGGTATATAGAAAAACACGAAGTTAAAACACTATATGACATTGAGACAAAAGGCATCTTCAAGGAGGAAACAGCACTCTCCAAAGTGTAAGGAAAGATAAACAGGTGGGACTATATTAAGCTGAGAAGCTTCTGCACCTCAAAGGAAATAGTGCCTAAGATACAAAAAGCCACTCACAGAATGGGAGAAACTATTCACCCAATACCCATCAGAGAAGGGGCAAATATAAAAAATATAATGCTGACAGAACTTAATAAGAAAAAGACATGTGCTGAATTCTTGGAGCTCTCCCTAGAGAACAGAGCCCTGGGAAGTGAACCCAGAAATCATTGCATTCGGAAGCTGCCAGTGAGCCAATGAGTGAGTAAGATCTGGCTGGCTGTATGTCCTGAATTCTTGGATCTCTCCCTAGAGAACAGAGCCCTGGGAAGTGAACCCAGAAATCATTGCATTCTGAAGCTGCCAGTGAGCCAATGAGTGAGTAAGATCTGGCTGGCTGTACAGCTTCCCAATTGGAGAGCTGATTGCTACTCCTGCGGGAGACTCCGCCCTGCTGTGCTCGGCTAAGAAAACTGAGGACTGAGGGGACTCTTTTCCTGTACTTCTGTCTGTCCTGAATTCTTGGAGCCCAAGAAGAGCATGGGCGCTCCGCTTCACTTCGAAGCCGCACACTCTTTCTAACCAATAAACCCCATCACAACACGCAGGAAAAACCACACTACTAGAGCAACAATGCAGAAAGCTCGTAGGCAAAAACTAGTCACCGAGAATGAAGATGATGGCTTGGACGACCTTAAAAATCACAACCCTTTGCATAACCTCTCGGATAAGGAACTTAAAATAGAAATATGGAATATGCTTGTAAATCTCCAAGAAAGCATAGATCGATCTTAACAGAACACAAAGACAGAACTCAGAAAACTTCAAACTGAAATAGCAGGCATAAAAAACACGGTAGCTCAACTGAAAACTTCAGTGGATGCCCTCGACAGCAGGGTAAGAGCAGCTGAGGAGAGATTCGGACTATTGGAAGATGAGTTTCAGAAAAAATCAACACAGCAGAAGAAATGGGAAAAGAACCTTAGGACAAACCAGCAGGCAATGGAAAAAGTACTCAAGGAATGTGAACAGATGAAAATAGAAGTCTTTGATAAACCCAAAAGAAACAACATAAGATCATTGGAGTCCCAGAGACCCAAGTAGGAGATCACCAGGAAGAATCAACTGTCAAAGACATCATCAAAAAAATAAATAAAAAGAAGAAATGAAAAGGGGAGATCACAACAGATACTGTAGAGATCCAAAGGGTAATCAGAGACTACTTTGAGAAACTTTCTGCTACTAAACATGAGAACCTGGAAGAAATGGAAAAATTCTTGGACACATATAACCTTCCACACTTAAACAAGGAGGAGGTAGAATTTCTAAACACCCCATCACCACTGAGGAAATTGAAAGTGTAATCAAACATCTGCCCCAAAAGAAAAGCCCAGGCCCAGATGGATTTACTAATGAATTCTTTCAAACCTTTCAAGAGTAGCTACTACCAATCCTAGCCAGGTTGTTCCATGAAATAGAGAAAACGGGAATACTCCCAAACAGCTTCTATGAAGCCAACATCACCTTGATACCAAAACCAGACAGAGATGCTGCCAAAAAAGAAAATTACAGACCAATATCCCTGATGAATGCCGATGCAAAGATCTTCAACAAAATCCTGGCATATAGGATCCAATGCATCATCAAGAAGATCATACACTACGATCAAGTAGGTTTCATTCCAGGAATGCAAGGATGGTTTAACATCCATAAATCTATAAACATCATACACAACATCAACAAGAAGAAAAATAAAAATCACATGATCATGCCAATAGATGCAGAGAAAACATTTGATAAGGTCCAACACCAATTCTTAATCAAAACTCTCAGCAAGATGGGAATGGAAGGAACATTCCTCAATCTCGTTGAAGTCATCTACCACAAGCCAATGGCAAATATCATCCTTAATGGAGAAAAATTAAAGCCTTCCCTCTAAATTCTGGTACAAGACAAGGTTGTCTGCTCTCACCACTCCTCTTCAACATAGTACTGGAAGTTCTTGCTATAGCAAACAGACAAGAAAAGGGTATCAAGGAAATCCAAATAGGAAAGGAAGAAGTCAAGCTCTCATTGTTTGCAGATGACATGATTCTCTACCTAGAAAACCCTAAAGATTCCACCAAAAGCTTCTAGAAACAATAGACTCATATAGCAAGCTGGCAGGCTACAAAATTAACACACAGATACTTTGATAAAAAAGAAATACAAATGGCCAAACGGCACATGAAAAAATGCTCCTCCTCACTAATCATCAGGGAGATGCAAATCAAAACAATGATGAGATGCCACCTCACACCACAGAGATTGGCGCACATCACAAAGAATGAGAATAATCAGTGCTGGTTGGATGTGGAGAGAAAGGAACTCTTATCCACTGCTGGTGGGAATGCTATCTAGTCCAACCTCTATGGAAAGCAATATGGAGATTCCTCCCAAATCTGGAAATTGAGCTCCCATTTGACCCAGCTATTCCACTCCTAGGGATATACCCTAAGAACACAAAAATTCAATACAAAAACCCCTTCCTCATACCTATATTGCAGCACTATTCACAATAGCCAGGCTCTGGAAACAACCAAGATGCCCTTCAACAGATGAATGGCTAAAGAAACTGTGATACATATACAAAATGGAATATTATGCAGCCATCAGGAGAGATGAAGTAATGAAGTTTTCCTATACATGGACGTATGTGGAATCTACCATGCTGAGTGAAATAAGTCAGAGGCAGAGAGAGAGATGCAGAATAGCCTCACTAATAATTGAGTGTTAAAGAAAATAAAAATCATTTTTGCTACAATCATCAGAGACAATGAGAGGAATCTGGAAATTCCAGCTCACTCCATGAAGCTCACCACAAAGAGTGGTGAGTGCAGTTATAAAAATAACTACACAGAAAACTACCATAATCATGTGAATCAATGAGAGAACTGGAAAGCCTGTCTGGAGTACAGGTGTGGGTGGGGTGGGAGGGAGAGAGACCTGGAACATTGGTGTTGGGAATGTTGCACTGGTGAAGGGGGTGTTCTTCACATGATCGAAACCTAATCACAATCATATATGTAATCAAAATGTTTAAATAAATAAAAACATGTAAAAAAAGAAAAAGACATATTACCCCATCAAAAATGGGGAGAAGAAATGAATAGACATTTCCTTAAAGAAGAAATGCAAATGGCCAAAAGACACATGAAAAAATGCTCTACATCACTAGTCATTAGGGAGATGCAAATCAAAAGTACAATGAGGTATCATCTCACACCACACATACTGGCACACATCACAAAGAACAAGAACAATCAGTGCTGGCGGGGATGTGGAGGAAAAAAAGCTCTTAATCACAGCTGGTGGAAATGCCATCTAGTACAGCTTTTATGGAAAACGATATGAAGATTTCTCAAAAGGCTGAATATTGAGCTTCCTTTTGATTCAGCTATTTTTCTCCCAGGGATATACCCTAGGAACACAAAAATACAATAGAAAAATCCCTTCCTCACACCTATATTCATTGCAGTGCTATTTACAATAGCCAGATATACACAATGGAATATTATGCAGCCATCAGTAAAGATGAAGTCATGAAATGTTCCTATACATGGATGTACATGGAATCTATTATGTTGAGTGAAATAAGTCAGAGGGAGAGATATAAACACACAATACTATCACTCATCTATGTGTTTTAAGAAAAATTAAGGACATGACTGCAATAAGGCCCAGAGACAATAGAGTTAAGGATTGGAAGGGCCTGAAGGACTGGCTCTCAATGTGAAGCTCACCACAAATAGTGGTGAATGCTGTTAGGGAAATAAGTATACTAATAACTTGCATATCAATGTTAAAGAATGAGAGAAGTAGAATGCCTGTCACCATACAGGGGCAGGGTTGGGGGGCATTGTGAAGGGAATTCACCAGTTGCACTGGTGAGGGGGGAGACATTCTGTCTATGACTGAAACACAGTTACAAATATACTTGCAATTATGGTGCTTAAAAATATTTATACTTAAAAAATAAAAATTAAAAAAAAGAAAAACCTTTAGGAAATGTCAGAAAGTAGAAACTAATCTGAACAGGAAAGAAGAATTTATCAGAATGCAAACATGATAGAGACACTCATTAAAAATCATTAATAATTCTTTATTTCTCAGAATGGATAATTGCAAACATTGAGATCCATAATGTATAAGAGTCTCAGTAAAAATGGGCACAACTATAAAATCTCCAAGACACTTTGTGCTCAAAATGTCAAAATTCAAAAGATGCAGACAGTATACTAAAACTGCGAGATCAAAAATAAAGGAAATTGCATACAAAGGAAAGCCAATAGATGTACAGCAAATCCATTAAATAAAATTACAACCCAGATGATAATGATAAGATATGGTACAAAAATGCAACAAAATAAAAACCTCACCAAGAATACTCTATTCAAATAAAATATTTATATGTGAAGGACTTATACAGAGCTTCCCAGAAAAACAAGAGCTTACAGAATTTATACTCTTGAAACCTGTATTGTAAGGTGTGGGGAGCCATCCTGGGGCTCCCCCACTCACTGACTCCTGGCTGACTTCCCATAATTGCCTTTGCTAAGAAGAACAGAAACCAAACACTACCTCAGCCCCCGCCAAACAGGATAAGTGCAAACAAAATTATCTGGTTAGGGCCTGGCCATTCTGGCTCAGTTCTCACTCTTACCAAAATAATTCATGGCCATGAAAAGTAGATGTTTAG
>PVKC010028506.1:0-15420 GCA_004027635.1 Crocidura indochinensis
TCCTTCCTTCCTTCCTTCCTTCCTTCCTTCCTTCCTTCCTCTCTCCAGGTTTTGGGCTACATCCAGTGGTGTGCATGGGTTACTCCTGGCTCTGTGCTCAGAATTCACTCCTGGTTGGCTTGGGGATTGTCAGGGGTCAGCTGCACATAATGCAAATACCCTAACAGCTATGTTATCCCTCTGAACACAGCATTACTATTCTTTTGTTTGTTTTGTTTTACGGCCACACCCAGTGATGCTCAGGGGTTACTTCTGGCTATGTGCTCAGAAATCACCCCTGGCTTGGCGACCATATGGGACACCAGGGATCAAACTGCGGTCCATCTTAGACTAGCTTGCACAAGGCAGATGCCTTATGACTTGCATCACCTATCCAGCCCCTACTATTCTTTTTGATTACCCAGATTTCCCACAATATCATTGGAATATTTTATATTCTATATTTATTTTACTTCTGATTTCAGAAGTAATCACAGGATACTTTTCCCAGACACCATGACTGTCATCTCCCAAGCAGATCATAACCCCCTGACCTTTTCTCATCAAAGCCTATTTGTTCTAAAATCCTAAATCTGGGGCTGGAGTGATGGCACAGTGGTAGGGTGTTTGCCTTGCACGTGGTTGACCTAGGACTGACAATGGTTCATACCCCTGGCATCCCATATGTCCCCCAAGAAAGGAGCAATTTCTGAGTGCACAGCAGTAGTAACCCCTGAGCGTCACCGGTGTTCACCAGAAAGAAAAAAACAAAACAAAAATATCCTTTAGCCTTTTCAAAAGGCTTTAAGTTGTTGAGCCATATTCTTGACTCAGTTAATTTAAGGCAGAGATCAGATTGTGCCTACCAGGATAAGTATATATTACATATTCTTTGACCAGAGAGTGTTATATAAAAAATCAATAACTATAATTTTAAACCATGATAGTTATAGAAAATGCAATTAGGAGATATTATTTAGAATAATCTTTTGCATAAAGCCTAATTGAAATTCCTTTAATCAAAAGAAAGTATAAATATAGTCATCAAGAGACTAGTGTTGATATTTTAAAATATATTTTGACCTGGTAACTCAGAAAATGATTTCAAGTATTAGTTGTTAGTTTTCTCTACATTACATAGGTCTTATTCTTGAGCTCCATATTGGAACTTATAATGCTAAAGCTATATATCTTACTAGTTCTAGGTCTCCGAGCAGGAAATGTTCTTTTTCTCTTGGCTATGTGAGAATGTATGCTCTCAACATTCTGAATTAATTAAGCATGCCTTAGTTCTCTAGACCATGTAGTATGCCAAGATGAGTAGAATTTTGAGCCAAAGAATATTGGTTCCCGAGGGCTCTTCTCAACCTTACAATATGGTCAAAGGTACATGAGCTATTTCAAATTACATGATCTATAATCTGATTTGGGGATTAGGTAGTCTACTAAAGGACATTTTAAACATTTAATCTGAGAGAGAGGGAAAAAGGGAGGGAGGAAGGGAGAGAGAGAGTGAGAGAGAGTGAGACAGAGATAAACAGACACACAGAGAGACAGAGACAGTGATAGACAGACAGATACCGAGATAGGCACAGAAAGAGACATATACAGAAGTACACACATAGAGAAACAAAGAGAGAGAAACTAAAACAACAAATGGCCAATAGAAAAAGCTGTATTAAAAAGTCCAAGGGTGGCCCATACAAAGTTTATTCCACTCTGTATTTATCCTCAGCAGCTTTTAATCTACACATCTATGTTATTATCAACTGACCTTTAACCACAAAGTGTATCATATTAGTTTAAAGCCAATAAATTATTTCTCTTATTTTCTGCTAAATGTGGTTTAAGCCATGAGACAAACCTTAGGTTTAGAAAATCTACTCAGGGGTCTCAAACTCAATTTACCTGCGGGCCACAGGAGGCAAAGTCGGGGTGATCCTTGAACATTGGAGTGTGTGACCCAAACAACTAAAACAAAACAAAACAAAAAAATATTCCCCTTGGGCAGGGCCACAAAATGTTGTATGGAGGGCCACAAGTTTGAGACCCCTGATACATAAACTTTCCGATCTTCTTAATTTCATTACCAACATTTCTGTCAATGATGTTGTTGAACTGTTAGATTAAATTACAGAATAATAATATATATTATCTTCCTGGACTAAAATCTTTTTATTTTATTATTTTTAAATAAATCAATTTAAGCACTATAATTACAAACATGTTTGTCATTGAGTTTCAGTTATAAAAGGGATGGGGGCTAGAGAGATAGCATGGAGGAAGGGCATTTGCCTTGCATGCAGAAGGACGGTGGTTCAAATACCAGAATCCCTATGGTCTCCTGAGCCTGCCAGGAGAAATTTCTGAGCATAGAGCCCAGGAGTAACCCCTGAGAATTGCCGGGTGTGACCCAAAAACGAAAAAAAAAATACCCAAACAAACAAAAGGAACACACCCCCCCCTTTATGCTAGTGCAACTTTTCCACCACCAATGTCCCACAACTCTCTCTTCCTCAACCCCCTGCCTGTATTCGAAACTATTTCTCTCACTCACTACCATTGTCATGATAGTTGTTAGTGTAGTTATTTGTTCAATTGCTTTCACCACACTTTGTGGTAAGCTTTATATGTGGGCTGATCCTTCCATACCTCCTCTATTGTTTCTGAGTGTTATTACAATAATGTATTTTACTTTACTTAAGTCCCACATATGAGTGAAACTATTATGTGTTTATCTCTCTTTTTCTGACTTATTTCATTCAGCATACATAATGGTTCCTATGCTGGACTACAATATGATAAACAGAAAAATTGGCAAACCAGTACAGAGATGGAAACTATTAAATTTCAACAATTTGTTTTGTTTGTTTGTTTTTGGGTAGCACCCGGTACAGCATAGGGTTTTCTCTTGACTCTGCACTCAGAAATAGCTCTTGCCAAGCTCGGGGGAGCATATGATATGCCAGGGATTGAGTCTGTGCCAGTCTCAGATCAGCAGTGTGCAAGGCAAACACCCTCGGCTGTGCTATCACTCTGGCTCTAATTTCAACTACTTTTAATTATCCATTTATCCCTTGATATTCCAAAATACAGGAAAGGATTATTTATTAATCTATAATATATATTTTTGAGTGCAGGAAAGGATAATACAGTGAGTTGGGCACTTACTTTAAACCTGGTCAACATGTTGCACAGGCGGACCATATGAAAACTAAATATATGTGTCTATATATAAAGCACTTAAGATGATTATTTTAAATTTTGATTTGACAAATTGGTAGATAGGATATATGCTTAATATATATTAATATAACATATCATATATATTAATTAATAGAATATATAAATATATAATATAATTATATATATTATATACTTAATATAAATATTAAATGGCCTGAAATGTGGCTACTCATTACATGTAGACAACTAATATTCTGTCTCTGACAATATCATTAAGAGGACTGATCCCTGACTGCAAAGTCAGGAATATGCCCTGAGTATCACCAGCTGGTATAGCCCCAAATCAGTTGGGGTTTCCATTATTATGCAATTGATTCTTTTATATATATATTCTTTATTTAAAGACCTTGATTACACATATGATTGTGTTTGTGTTTTAGTCATGTAAAGAACACCACCCATCATCAGTGCAACATTCCCATTACCATTGTCCCAAATCTCCCTCCTCCCCACCCAACCTCCGCCTGTACTCTAGGCAGGCTTTTCATTTCCCTCATACATTCTCGTTGTTAGGACAGTTCAAAATGTAGTTATTTCTCTAACTAAACTCATTGCTCTTTGTGGAGAGCTCCATGAGGTGAGCTGGAACTTCCAGCTCTTTTCTCTTTTGTGTCTGAAAATTATTATTGCAAGGATGTCTTTCATTTTTCTTAAAACCCATAGATTAGTGAGACCATTCTGTGTTTCTCTCTCTCTCTCTTTCTCTTTCTTTTCAGATCAGAATCACCTTTGATAAATCAGCGATCTCTCTGACTTATTTCAATCAGCATAATAGATTCCATGTACATCCATGTATAGGAAAATTTCATGACTTCATCTCCTGACAGCTGCATAATATTCCATTGTGTATATGTACCACAGTTTCTTTAGCCATTCGTCTGTTGAAGGGCATCTTGGTTGTTTCCAGAGTCTTCAGTGCTGCAATGAATATAGGTATAAGGAAGGGGTTTTTGTATTGTATTTTTGTGTTCTTAGGGTATATTCCTAGGAGTGGTATAGCTGGATCATATGGGAGCTCGATTTCCAGTTTCTGGAGGAATCTCCATATGGCTTTCCATAAAGGTTGAACTACACGGCATTCCTACCAGCAGTGGATAAGAGTTCCTTTCTCTCCACATCCATGTCAACACTGTTTGTTCTCGTTCTTTGTGATGTGTGCCATTCTCTGTGGTGTGAGGTGGTACCTCATAGTTGGTTTGATTTGCATCTCCCTGATGATTAGTGATATGGAGCATTTTTTCATGTGTCTTTCGGCCATTTGTATTTCTCTTCATCAAAGTATCTGTCCATTTCTTCTCCCCATTTTTTGATGGAATTAGATTTTTTTTCTTGTAAAGTTCTGTCAGTGCCTTGTATATTTTGGAGACTACCCCCTTATCTGATGAGTATTGGGTGAATAGTTTCTCCCACTCAGTGGGTAGCTCTTGTACCCTGGGAGCTATTTCCTTTGAGGTGCAGAAGTTTCTCAGCTTAATATATTCTCATCTGTTAATCTCTGCTTTCACTTGCTTGGAGATTGCAGTTTCTTCCTTGAATATGCCTGTAGTCTCAATGTCCTGGAGTGTTTTGCCTACGTGTTGTTCTATATATCTTATGGTATTGGGTCTGATATCAATCAAGGTCTTTAATCAATTTGGATTTTACCTTTGTACATGATGTTAGCTGGGGGTTGAAGTTCAATTTTTCCAAGTGGCTAGCCAGTTGCCAACACCATTTGTTGAAGAGGCTTTCTTTGCTTCATTTAGGATTTCTTGCTCCTTTATCAAAAATTAGGTGACTGTATGTCTGGGGAATATTCTCTGAGTATTCAAGCCTATTCCACTGATCTGAGGGCCTGTCCTTATTCCAATACCATGCTGTTTTGATAACTATTGCTTTGTAGTAAAGTTTAAAGTTGGGGAAAGTAATTCCTCTCATGTTCTTTTTCCCAATGATTGCTTTAGCTATTCTAGGGTGTTTATTGCTCTAAATGAATTTCAAAAGTACCTGATCCACTTCTTTGAATAATATCGCTGGTATCTTTAGAGGGTTCACATTAAATCTGTATAATGCTTTGCAGAGTATTGCCATTTTGATTATGTTAATCCTGCCAATCCATGAGCAGGTATGTGTTTCTATTTCCTCCTGTCCTCTCTTATTTCCTGGAGCAGAGTTTTATAGTTTTCTTTGTATAGGTCCTTCACATTTTTAGTCAAGTTGATTCCAAGATATTTGAGTTTGTGTGGCACTATTGTGAATGGGGTTGCTTTCTTAATGTCCATTTCTTCCTTATTACTATTGGTGTATAGAAAGGCCATTGATTTTTTTGTGTTAATTTTGTAGCCTGACACCTTGCTATATGAGTCTCTTGTTTCTAGAAGCTTTTTGGTAGAGTCTTTAGGATTTCCTAAGTAGATTATAATGTCATCTACAAACAGCAAGAGCTTGACTTCTTCCTTTCCTCTTTGGATTCCCTTGATATCTTTTTCTTGCCTAATTGCTATAGCGAGTACTTCCAGTGCTATTTTGAATAGGAGAGAGGACAGCCATGTCTTGTGTCAGAATTTAGAGGGAAGGCTTTTAGTTTTTCTCCATTGAGGGTAATATTTGCCACTGACTTGTGGTAGATGGCCTTAACTATATTGAGAAAGGTTCCTTCCATTTCCATCTTGCCGAGAGTTTTGATCAAGAATGGGTGTTGGAACGTCTCAAATTCTTTCTCTGCATCTATTGATATGATCATATGATTTTTATTTTTCTTGTTGTTGATGTTGTGTATTATGTTGATAGATTTACGGATGTTAAACCATCCTTGCATTCCTGGGTTAAAACCTACTTGATCATAGTGGATGATCCTCTTAATGAGGCATTAAATCCTATTTGCCAGGATTTTGTTGAGTATCTTTGCATCTGCATTAATCAGCGATATTGGTCTGTAATTTTCTGTTTTTGTTGCATCTTTGTCTGGTTTAGGCATCAAGGTGATGTTGGCTTCATAAAAGCTATTTGGAAGTGTTTCTGTTTCTTCAATTTCATGAAAGAGTCTTGCCAGGATTGGTAGTAGTTCCTCTTGGAAAGTTTGAAAGAATTCATTAGTGAATCCATCTGGGCATGGACTTTCGTTTTTGGGCAGACATTTGATTACCGTTTTAATTTCATCAATAGTGATGGGGGGGTTTAGATATGCTACGTCCTCTTCCTTCAACCGTGGAAGATTATAAGAGTACAAGAATTTGTCCATTTATTCCAAGTTTAATTTTTAGTGGCATAGAGTTTCTCAAAGTACTTTCTGATTACCCTTTGAATCTCTGCCATACCAGTAGTGATCTCTCCTTTTTCATTCCTAATACGAGTTATCAAGTTTCTCTCTCTCTTTTTTTTGTTATTTTTGCCAGTGGTCTATTCGAACCAACTTCTGCTTTCGTTGATCTTTCCAATTGTTTATTGGGTTTCCACTTCGTTGATTTCTTCTCTCAGCTTTGTTATTTCCTTCTGTCTTCCTATATTTGGGTCCTTTTGTTGAGAACTTTCAAGTTCTATGAGTTGCATCATTAGGCTACTCAGATAAGCCCCTTCTTCCTTCCTGATGTGTGCCTATAAAGCTATAAATTTTCCTCTCAGTACTGCTTTTGCTGTGTCCCATAAGTTCTGATAGTTTGTGTCTTTATTATCATTTGTTTCCAGGAACCTTTTGATTTCCACTTTGATTTCATCTCGGGCCCACTGGTTATTCAGTATGAGGCTGTTTAACTTCCAGGTGTTAAAGCTTTTCTTCTGTGTCCCTTTGGAATTCACAATAATTTCAGAGTCTTGTGGTCAGCAAAGGTAGCCTGCAAAATTTCTATTCTCTTGATATTATGGAGATATGTTTTATGAGCCAGCATGCCGTCTATCCTGGAGAATATCCCATGTACATTGGAGAAGAATGTGTATCCAGGTTTCTGGGGATGGAGTGTCCTAAATATATCCACTAAGCCTCTTTCTTCTATTTCTCTCCTCAGGTCCAGTATATTCTTGTTGGGTTTCAGTCTGGTTGACCTATCCAGTGATGACAAAGCTGTGTTGAGTTCCCCCACAATTATTGTGTTGTTATTGATATTATTTTTAGCTTTGTCAACAATTGTATTAAATATATTGCTGGACCCTCTTTCAGTGCATATATGGTTAGAAGAGTGATTTCTTCCTGCTCTACATACCCCTTGATTAATATATAATACCCATCTTTGTCCCTTACAACCTTCCTGAGTATAAAGTTTGCATTATCTGATATTAGTATTGCCACTCCAGTTTTTTTATGGGTGTTGTTTGCTTGGATAATTTTTCCAGCCTTTTACTTTGAGTCTATGTTTGTTCTGACTATTTAGGTGTGTTTCTTGCAGACAGCAGAAAGTTGGATTGAGTTTTTTGATCCATTTAGCCACTCTGTGTCCCTTAACCGGTGCATTTAGTCCATTGACATTGAGAGAAAGAATTGTCCTGGGATTTAATGCCATCTTTATATTGAAATTTCGTGTGTTTTTTGGTTAGTCTT
Source organism: Crocidura indochinensis (assembly GCA_004027635.1). NCBI lineage: Eukaryota > Metazoa > Chordata > Mammalia > Eulipotyphla > Soricidae > Crocidura > Crocidura indochinensis. The sequence goes on from PVKC010028506.1 coordinate 7,736, forward strand.
ATCTTAAATTAGCTCTTTCAGTTTTTCTCTTAACACTGGTTTTGAGTCTGTAAAGTTTCTGAGCTGTTTTTTGTCTGTGAAACCATGTATTCTTTCTTCAAACCGGAAAGTGAGTTTAGCTGGATACAGTATTCTAGGTGAAGCATTCATTTCATTCAGTCTTGTCACAATATCCCACCACTGCTTTCTGGCCTTGAGTGTTTCTGGTGACAGGTCTGCTGTAAATCTCAAGGACGCTCTCTTGAGTGTAATTTCCCTTTTTGATCTTCGGGCCTACAGGATTTGGCTGTATGCATGTTCTGGGAGTTTTCTGTAATGATCTCCTTGTCTGTTGATTCTTCTTGGGAATTTATCTTTCTGAGTCTCTTGGACTGGAGTTGTTATGCATCTCATCTTCCTTAGTTACTGTTACTTTGTTGGAGGGGCTTATCAGTGAGGTTTTCATTTCAGTACCAAGTTTTTCAGCCCAAATATTTTAGTTTGGAGTTTTCTTATTTCTTTCTTCATATCATGATACTTATTTGTGGTTCATTTAGCTCAGTGCATGCTCTCTTTGAGTTCTATGAGGATAGTCCACATTTTTCTCTAAACTCCTATGTAAGAGGCTAAATAGGAGGTTCCCACTATTTGAGTGATAAGAGATGCCATCTTCTTTCTCTATGCATGGTTTTGGCCTGCATTGTTTCCCCATTGTTAAGCTTATAGTGTGGTGTTTTCTACGTGTTGCATTTGGTTTCTTTGGCTAGAAGATGTGCATGTCCATGAAGTGAAGTAGAGCATCCATGCTCCTCTGGCTACGCAGTTGGTTTGAAAGCACTGTCAATGTTGGCTTTTCTGTCCTAGGTTGGCTTGAGCCTTTTGTGTTGGTGACTGGGGCAATTTATTTAACTTAGAAGTTCAAGCACATTATCATAATATTCATTACATGTTTGAAAATTAGTTTGTAATTGAACATTGAATCCAAAAAAGGGATTAATGATTAGATTGTTCTTTATACACATTTTATTAAAGATGTCCAAATAACTATTTTCTCCAGAAAATAAATTATTTTGCTTCACATGTTTTTTTCTCATAGTTTAAATTTGAAATTCCTCAACCTATTTCAAAAATCTTTTTCCCCACTCTACCATTAAATATTTTTAGCAAATTATAAATGCATATGAAATCAGGTAGAAAAATTATAGAAATGAGGTTATGAGAACATAAAAACAATATCAGTGAAGTTATATCCAACAATAAAATGAGAAAAATTTGACATTTGCTAATTAAGAAATTTGATATGTGTGAATTTATTTCCAATTAGAGATTTGAGTCCAATAATGAAATCTTTGAACTTGTTTCCAAAGTAACATATTTGATTCTATAATAAATTTTCTTTCCAATCTGTAAATAAAAATAATTTGCCACCTTCATGTTAGTGAGAGGGAAAATGTCAAAATTAGAACATGTTCTTAATAGAAAAATAATTTTAAGAAATTATTTAAAACTCTAAAAATCTTGAGAAATAGATGTAGCATTATGTGAAATAAGAACAAAATAATGTCTAACTTTCTTCTAAGTAAACAAAAAGTAAATGAAATTAGTTTAGTGGGTAGTGTGATAAAATTATGAAGGAATCATTTTATCTCTTGAAGATTTGTTACTATTGTCTATTACATATATCACATTATTTAAATAAATCCAGTAACGTATATATTGCTGGTGAATCTGTGGAAGCAATATTAGTTATGTCAAAAGAACTTGGGTAATTGTATTTTTCCTGTTAATTTTTTAATATCTTGAAATGAAAGAAATTTCGATTTATTTGTACTTTCTGTAAATATAGCATAACATTAAGCACTATAAGGATAGATAAGAAACTCATCATAAATCAGATGACAAAACCAAACTTGAGAATTTTATAGACTAGTTGCAACAGTGTGGCCAAGATTTAGAGAAAGCAAAAACAACAACAACAACAACAACAACAACAACCCCCTTTCCCCCACAAAAAATCTTAGGCAGTTCCTAGGAAATAGATACCAAGATCTATTTGTGATCATTGGACCTGAGAAAATAAAGATGGAACAGTCATTGGACTGCTAGTGGGGTAGCTGAGTGATAGAAAAGTGGAAGAGTGCATCAGCATCCTGCCAGTGGAGAGACCAAGAAAAAAAATGCTCCTTCAGACTCATGTTGCTCCTGTTTTTTTATCTCCTGCATATAAACACAATAATGGTTCCCAATAAGGACAGAACAAGGTCCAGAGCATGGTAGAACATACATCTAGAAGAATAAGTGGGTGAGCAACAGAGTACAAGTCTAAAAACAAGAAAAAATGGAATTTGCAATTACACAGGTTTACATGATGGATAAGTACTTTAGGCTAATGTCAATGCTAATGAAGAAAAGTGTGGTTAAAGGCATTTTTGAAATCATAGGATTATTACAGAAATATATTTATTTCTCCTTATATGTAAGAATTTCCATGCTATGTTTATATGGATAAAATAAAGTTTCCCAGGACATACCACACATTAAGACCCAAAACTAAGAATGGCCTCTGGTTTGCTCTATGCTGAACTGTGAACGACCTCATGCTAAACAGTTCCTGAGAGCATAACAAGCAAGGCTATTTCATTTCCTAGCCAATGAACCCCAGGACAACACATAGAAAACATCTCACTTCAAGTGTGACAATAGGGAATCAACAAAGGCCAACACCATGCATAGAGAATGAAGATGCCTTCTCTGATGACCTGTGCCAACCACTTAGTTAGCCTCTCAGGTGAGTTAAGAGAAGAAATTAGGGAGATCTTCATTATTTGAGGAGGATTCTCAAAAAGAAAAAAAGTATGAATCAGGCTGAGTGAACCACAAATAAGAATAGAGGATATGAAAATAGTAATGTGAAAACTCCAAACTGAAATTAAAAAAAAATTTTTGTGGTTTTTGGGTCACACCCAGCATTGATCAGGGGTTACTCCTGGATCCATGCTCAGAAATTGCTCCTGGCAGGCACGGGGGACCATATGGGGCACCGGGATTCGAACCGATGACCTTTTGCATGAAAGACAAATGCCTTACCTCCATGCTATCTCCCAGGTCCCCAAACTGAAATAAAATTACTAAAAAACATATTAGACTAAATGAAAACCTCACTGGAAAGCCTCTCCAATAGAGTGACAAAAGCTGAAGACTGCATCTGTGAGTTGGAAAATGAGATGCATAACAATTCCGATACAACAGAAGAGATAGAAAAATACCTTTAAAGTAAACAGACAGACAATGGAAAAATACTCAAAGAATGTTAACAGACAAAAATAGAAGTCTTTGATAAACTCAACAGAAACAACATAAGAATCAATGGAGTCCCAGAGACAAGGAAGTAAACCCTCAGGGAGATTCAAAACATTCAAAGATCCTCAGCAAATAGGATTCAACACCTCATCAGAAAGATCATACACCACGACCAATTAGGTTTTATTCCAGGAATGCAAGGATGATTTAATATATGTAAATACATCAACATAATACACCATATCAACAAAATAAAATATAAACACCATATGATCCTATTAGAAGATTCAGGGAAAGCATTTGTTAAGATCCAACACCATTCATGATAAAAACTCTCAACAAAATGGGAATGGAAGAAAAATGCTTCTATAAATAATAGATTCAAATATGAAAGTGGCAGGATACAAAATAACACACAAAGATCAATGGCCTCTTCACACAAATAATGATAGAAGAGTAAATGGACATGAAAAACAATCACATTCTTATTAGTGCCACAGAAACTCAATGTATTGGAAGAAAGACAAACCCTCAGATCAATGTAAGAGACTTGAGTATTTATAGAATATTTCTCAAACATAAAATCAATTAGTCTTTGATAAAGGGAAAGAAAGGCAAAACGGAACAAGGAATGTCTCTTCAACAAGTGGTGTTGGGACAAATGGTCAGCTTCATGCAAAATAGCAAACTTGAACCTCCATCTAACACCATATACAAAGGTCGAATACAAATAGATTAAATAATTTAAGATTAGACTCGGGACCATAATGTAGAAGGTAGAAGAACATGCAGGTAAAACACTTCATGACATTGAGACAAAAGGCATCTTCAAGGAAGAAATATCACTGTCCAAACAAGTGGAAGCATAGATAAACAAATGTAACTACATTAAACTGAGAAGCTTCTGCACCTCAAAAGAAATAGTGCCTAGGATACAAAAGCCACCCGCAGAATGGGAGAAACTATTCACTCAATATCCATCAGATAAGGGGCTAATATAGAAGGTATACAAAGTACTGACTAAACTTAACAAGAAAAATCATCTAACCCCATCCCAAGATGGGAAGAAGAAATAAACAGAAAACTTCTCAAAGAGGAAATACAAATGTCCAAAAAGCACATGAAAAATGCTCCACATTACCAACCATCAGGGAGATGCAAATGAAAACAACAATGAGGTACCATCTCATACCACAGAGACTAGCATATTTTACAAAAACAAAACAAAACAAAAACAAGAACAATTAGTGCTGGTGGGGATGTGGGGAGAAAGAAACTCTTGTTCATTGCTTGTTGGAATGACATCTAGTCCAGACTTTCTGGAAAACAATATGGAGATTCCTCAAATACTGAAAATTGAGGTTCCATATGATCCAGCTATACCACTCTTAGGTATGCCTAGGAACACAAGGAGACAATACAAAATTGCATATTTATAGTCATTGCAACACTATTTACAATAGCCAGATCTGGAAACAACCCAGATTCCCCAAAACAGATGAGTGGCAAAGAAACTGTGGTACATATTCACAGTGGAATACTATGTGACTCCCAGGAAAAATGAAGTCATGAGAGTTTCCTATACATGGATGGACATGGAAACTATTATGCTGAGTGAAATAAGTCAGAGAGAAATAGACACAGAATAGTCTCACTCATCTGTGGGATTTAAGAAAACTAAAAGATAGTGTGACAATAATATCTAGAGAAATAGAGATTAAGCCTGGAAAGACTGGCCCATGCTCTGAAGCTTATCACAAAGAGTGGTGAGTGCAGTTAGAGAAATAATTACACTAATAACTATCATGACAATTGTAGTGAGAGAAATAGAATGCCTGTCTCAAAGACAGGCAGGGGATGGGGGGAGGAGGGAGATGTGGGATATTGGTGGTGGGAAGGTTGCACAGGTGAAGGGTATGTTCTTTTAAAGCTGAAACTCTACTACAAGCATGTTTGTAAGCATGGTGCTTAAATAAAGATATTTGTAAAAAAAAAAAAAGACCAAAAACTAAAGAGCTTTTAGATAGGAACAATCTGATTCAAACCTTATCTTTAAAATTTATCCCATTAACTTTCTTGTGGTTGATTATATATATATCCATTATTTAAAGTTTATGAAGCACCCTTATTCTTTTGACTTCACATTTGTCCCAAAAGTTTCTTTTTTCTTTTGCTATAAGAATGGATTAATGATAATGATGACATCGCACCTAACATTTATCAGAAGTGTCTTACTATAGAAAGAAACTATGAGTTGGGCTTTGTTATAGTTTATTTTTAATAATGTAAAGATTAAAAGCTGAGGATAATAAATGTTTGTTAACTTTTATAAGTTATACAGCAAACTCTGGAAACAACCAAGATGTCCTTCAACAGATGAATGTCTAAAAAACTGTGGTACATATACACAATGGAATATTATGTAGCATCTCAGGAGATGAAGTCATGAAAATTTCCTATACATGGATGTTTATGGAATCTATTATGCTGCGTGAAATAAGTCAGAGGGAGAGAGAAAGACACACATAACAGTTTCATTTATCTATTGGTTTTAAGAAAAACAAGAGACATTATTTAATAAAGCCCAGAGACAACAGAGATGAGGAGTGGAAGAACTGACTCTTGATGTGAAGCTCACCATATAGAGTGGTAAGTTTAGTTAGAGAGATGATTACACTATTATGATAATGATAATAAGTGAAAGAAGTAGAGTGCCTGACTCAAAAACAGGCAGGAAGGGCATGGGGTAGGAGGGAGATGGGAGGCATAAGTGAAGGGAAGGTTGCACTCGTGAAGGGGGGGTGTTCTTTTTATGACTGAAATTAACTACAATCATGTATGTAATAATGATTCTTAAATAAAGAAAAATTTTTAAAAAGTTACATAGCAAACTAAATGATTGGGGTTTTGGAAACAAACCCCAAATTGAAATAATCTTTTGCTGTTTTCTTTGGAACTAATGCAATATGCACCTTTATAAATAGTGAAATAATGACTGCCGGTCTTTAAAACATTTGCTTGAGATATAATCAAATAAAATTCCAAGAATAAACTTAATTAATTAATTAAAATTCTAGTCTGCCAAAGATGGAAATAAAACAAGAGATATTAGGGGCAATATGAGGTAAAATGTTAGATGAATAATTCTTTAAAATGATCACAATCTAATTACTGGCTTCAGCCTTTTATCTTTGATCTGTTCCTTTCTATCCAGACTGAAATGCCTTCCTTCCTTTACTCAATGATTGCTATGAATACTTGAAAGCTAAGTTTCATCGTTTTGTTGAATCTATATTAATGTCACATAGAAACCTATAACAGAATGGTTTTGCCCTAAGCTTTAAACTTATTCTATGTCAGTTTTGTTTAATGAAATCTGAAAAATGTGATGGAATCATGTAATATAGACACGGTCACATTGCATTTGTCATATTATGAACATGTTAAACCTTTCGAGGAAAAAATACTGATCAAACCAAAACAAATAAATTTTAATGCTCAAAACATTTAAAGTTTGCTGTTTTATTTTTTATTTTTTCCTTGTTTGTTTTTGAGCCATACCCTATAGTGTTCAAGACTTACTCCTATTTCTGCCCTCAGAGATCACTCCTGGCATTGTCTGCACCTAGAAACTCATTATAAATGTAGACTATCAGGACTCTTATCTGTGAATCAATATCCTTATTTTAACAAAATTCTTAGGTGTACATTAAAGTTTAACAAGTACTGAGTATACATGTATTCATCTAACAAACAAATGCTACTTACTTATTTTTAGATATTTGAATCATAGATGCATAAAGTGATTTTAGAAATGATCTTGCCCTGCATTTCTTCTTGTGTATTCCATGGAACATTCATTGTACAGAATGTCAGTGCAGGTACACTGAAACAATTTAGGAAATACTGCTGGTTAAACAACATAAATAAATTTCTTTACAACAGCATTTCTTGAATTTTTAAAAACTTCTGTGTCTACAATTCTCTAGGGATGGAAGGGGAATAACATTTCAACTGTGAACATATTGTAAACATATTTAAATATTGAAGATATTTTTTTTTGCAGTTTTCCCATACTTCTTTTTTTTTATTAATGATATTTCTTTATTTTTTGTATATTGTTGACAATAATATTTTAGGTACATATTAACATAAAATCAGGGGGATTCCCATATCAAATTGTCCTCCTTCCACCTCCATTCCCATCCTACCACCCATATCCACCTCCCTCTCCCTTGGGGTTGCTAGAATAGATGGTCTCCTCTGTGCCTAGCTTACAGCTTAGTGATCTTATACTTGTTTGGTCTTGGTACTTCCCTTATTTCCCCTCTAACTGGGAGACGGGACTAGATAGTTCTAGTTATGCGGTTTTGTTTGAAGAAGTGAAAAGTGATAAACTGGGGTAA
>PVKC010028507.1:0-15382 GCA_004027635.1 Crocidura indochinensis
AAAAACCAAAGGAAAAGACAAGAAAAAAATAGATTGTAGTGGTGTTTCTACCTTGACAGAGTTCTGGGTAAAGTTTCATACTAATAGGGGACCATTTATACAAAATTTACTGAAATTTGTACATATCCCTTAAAGTTACAGGCCATCCTGTGATTTTTCTGATTAATAGATCACATGACCTAACTTACATATTTATTTTATTTTATTTATTAATAGCATTGCAGATTAAGTAACATTGCGGCTATAATGTTAATATCAATGAATTTGATATACAATCACTACATTTTACAACCACCAAGGTTCCCAACACTCCTCCACTCTCCTTATGCTATCTCTAATCTGCCTCTTTCTTTTTCACATTCATCCCTCTCAGTTTGGTAATCTCAGTTTTGTTATAAAGTCAAAGGTGTTCTATAATAACTGTGCCATTGTTTAATTTCTCTATGTACTATGATGAGTGTATATTTTTATCAGCATTTTTCTGACTTTTAATACACATCAACAGTCATATTTACTTTGAGTAATTTGCAGTCAACAGATTCAGGATATTAGTAATTTTATGAAATATGAATTCCCTATAAAATAATAGAGTATAGAGATGCCCAATGCTTGTCAAGTTCACAAACAATAGGAAAGAGTATATGATAGGCACAAGAGGTGCTAGAAATTTCAAGACTTAATAAACACCTCTGAGATAGGTAATTGGTGCTGGACTCAGAGACAACAATATACTAATAAATGTGATAAAACTTTAAAACTAGTGCTATAGTCTACTAGGTAGGGCTCTTTCCTTCATGTGACCTATCTAAGTTCAATCCCCTGTACCCTATGTGACCACTTGAGTCCTCCAGAAGTGATCGCTGAAAATAGAGCATAAATATTAAGGATTATCAATATGCCAGTTAACTAATAAGTTACAAATCTAAAAAATTATTGCCGCAAACAATATTTCAATATTCCCTTGAACTCATTTCCTCACCCTAGATTATAATTGTGTAATTTATCTGTGTGGTTTTAAATGTACTAATGATGAATATCGACATACAATATAATATTCACCATTTTTTTTATTTTATCTGGTTGACATTGGTACTCTGAACTGTGCTTGGCTTTTTATTTTATCTGATGTGTTATTTACACACTAAACAGTAACAAATAAATTAATGAATTATTTTACTTAATCCTCTACTAAAACAATTGTAATAGAAACTGTCTCTTAAAGACAATTGATAAGGCAGCTTTATTGACATTTCACCATAATTTGGCTACAGTAAAGAAAAACTCTGATATTTCACATTTTATATTATTATGACTGTTTTGAGTACATAAAACATATTTCAATACAAATAAACAGAAGAGCTGAGATGTGGAAAGATTATTTTCATCATTTCATTTTTCCTTTATTCTTTACTATTTTTGATCATAAAATAGTGTATTACTATATTTATACATAATTCCCTATTTATATTGGGCTAGTAATTTACTATAGAAATTAAGCTGCATGCCCAGCATGTGTTTGACCCTAGTTCATTAGCTGGTTCCATATGGTTCCTCGTGTATCACTGATTAATAACAGTTTCAGTGGCTTATTAATTTCTAACAATGCATGTCAGAGAAGTACCACACTGTTGGACCCTACCATTAATCCATAGGCCTAGTTGGCTAAGAGCCTCTGATTCCTCTGACTTTCTAAACACCACTTTGGAGATATCTCAAAATTTTTATTTCTTTTACTTCATTAATTTTATACTTTGTATCACCTATTTTACTACTAAGTATGCATTTTATTAGTGTATAATAAATAGTAATGTTTATGTTATATGTTTTTATTTTCCATTTTATATGTTGGTAGCAATCTAGCTATGTAATATATGTATATTTTATATGTATACCTTTTTATTTTTATATGTATATCTATTTTAGAATAATGAGATCTGGAGATTTTGTAAGTTGAATTAGTGACATGTTTTGTAAATGCCTTTATTGTATTCACTGAGACAAATGTATAACTAGCATATATTAGCTATCAATTACAGTTACAACATTTTTGTGTGTTTGTGGCTCCATGGAACTATGTTAGTGACTTTAAATGATATATTTCCTAGTTATTGGTTATTTTTGTGCTTGGAGAAATTAATCCTCATATTGGCCTTGAGTTTCATAGTTATATTGAGCACATCATCAGTATAAAGATGTAGGTATATGGATGACAATGTGTTTAACCTAAGTATCATCTTTCCAATTGCTTAATGAATCCAGATAATCCTAAAAAAGTTTTATTCTGAAATCAGCTTTAACTTCAAATTCTCTGTCTGAATTCATACAGGTATTACATTTATATTTAATTGTTATTATTTGTGCATTCTCATAACTTCCTTTATTTTATTCTTTCCATGTCCTGGAAGTATTCTGCAAACAAGTTTTTATGAATATTCATTTTGTCCTATCATTGAAGCTTAATTGTGTATGAATATGGTCAATTTACTACATAGGACAATGGTCATCTTGGCAAATCTAAATTATAATCTAAAAATAGAAGCCTAGGATACTAGCATTAAATTAAGAGCTCAATATATATATAATGCATATATACATATATATATTTGACCTCAATATCTTTTATCACAATTTATTAAAATCAGCCATCAAACTGGTGATTTCAACACTCTCAAGTGCAAAACACGTAGTCTGTTTTACCTTGGATTGTATAGAGTCTTAGGCTTCTGACATATAAACACATAGATCCTTGAATGTTCTTTTTTTACTTCTCAGAGTGATGAAACTACACATTCATAGATGCAGTGAATTGCTTATGAAAGTTACTCCTTTTGCACACTTTTGTACAATATCCCCACATTTTAACTGTAGTATACTGCTCTTAGAGTTATGAATTTTTGTAACACATCATCTAAGATATGATTGTTTACTTTTTTGCTGATAATTACCTTTTGACCTTCAGAACTGTGACATTTTGACAAATGCCAACAACAAACTGGAATTTTCCTTTGAATGGCCATTTCTAAGCTCAAAATATCGTTCTTAATTTTTCCAATTGCAGATATTTCTGATGTTATTTGAGTAGCTGAATTACAAGGTTCTAGTGAAACTCCCTGGACCACATCTGTAAATTATTTAATGTATGAATCTGTTCACTCAGTCAGTTTTTTCCTGGTGACTTTGTGATTGAAACACAACAAAATTTCTATTTTAGGAATGTGATTTTTTTTGGTCAAAATACAAAGAAGACTGGTTTACCTTTAGAGCTACTCTTTTTTTGATATTACCACAATTTGTAAATACCTACAGATATTGGCCCCAAATCAAATAATTACCAGCAATTTAATAAAATATGTATTAAATTCATATAAAATTTCCATAATATTTTGCTAATACTTTTGGTGAACAAGGTACTATATTCCCTTAGATTCTTGATTTGAAGAAACAAAAATGTTAATATTATAGATATTGCAATTTGTTGATTAATTCAAATATTTACATGGGAAAATGTATGCATATTATGAGTATCTTTATTTCTAGGCATGCATTATCTGTGCAATTGTACTACAATTCACCATCTTTTTTTGCCATACCCAGTGATGCTCAGGGGTTACTCCTGGCTATGCGCTCAGAAATCTCTCCTGGCTTGGGGAACCATATGGGACATGGGGGATAGAACTGAGGTTCATCCTAAGCTAGTGTGGGCAAGGCAGACACCTTACTGCTTGTGCACCTGTTCTGGCCCCAAAGACAAGAAATAATATGCTCATGTTTCTTTTTCTAAAATCTATAAACTATATATATATTTAGCTCTTAATATATTTTTCTAACTCTATAAACAACTGTTCTAGCAAGTTAATTTTGAAAATAATCAAGTAAACCATCATTTTTCTTGGATGGTAGATATATAGAAAAATCGCACATCAATTAAAATTTATTTTATAATACTTAAGGTAAAATTATAATAAAATTATTTTTGACTCCTGTATACAAAGTTACTAAAGGTTTGCCATTACCAATCATATGTCAAACAATCTTATGCCATTCCAGGATCTATATGTTAGAGAACTTCTGTTTTTTCATATCTCCACAAATTTCTAAACCTGGCTCTTTCTTTTCTGACTAGGAAAAGTGGTTAAGATATTAATAGAGAGGTGTTAAAATGTATTTAACCTAACTTGAGTTGTCTAACTGAAGAACACATGCCAACAACTATCTCCTGTGTACTCAGAATTTAAACTACGATCAGTCTGTAACAAAATATTCTTCAGAATAAATGTATTTCTATACTAGAAGCCATGTTGCTATTTTTAGATTATCGCTTTATCTTACTTTTGCAACAAAACATTTCTATTTTTTCTCTTTCATTCTAAGAAAGGTAATTCACCAAATAAAAATAATAGAAGTGAATGTTTTGAATGTATGTTTTTTGGACATTCTATTTTATTTTTGTAATAAAGCTCAACTTAATTCATATGAATTTATTCTAGCATTCTAAATACAATTTTATTATATATCATTATTTATAAAGGTTGAACTGAGAACTTGGGGTAATTCCTGGGATGGGGATGGGCCAAGTTCTAACCCTGCTGAAGTTCCAGTGTCCCCAGACACAACTTACATCCTAGTATATGAAAAGCCCAGCTTCCTAACTAACTCAAAGAAAAGCTAAGCTACTGAATTGCCCCAGTAAATATCACCTGGAGAAGCACAATTCAAATTTTCACAATACTGACAACACAGAATGAGCACAGCACATTTTATGAAAAAGTTATATAGAAAACCACTAAACTCAATGAATGAAAAAAAAATCACAAAACACTAAAGTAACAACACAGAGCTCAGTAAATCCTCAGACAATTCCTTTATTAATGCCATTGTGATATATAAGCATCATCACACTTTTTCTTTTATTAAACTATTTTTGATATTACCATTTGCCCTTTTATTGTAACAATGAAATTATTATATGTTGTACTTTCAAAAGGGGTGATTTGGGAGAAGGTGAGAAACTGGGGACATTGGTGGAGGCAAGGTTACACTGGTGATGGAACTGATTTCGAAACACTGAATGCCTGAGACATCTGTTCATTGAACATTTTTATAAAATAAGATATTAAATAAAGTTTCGAACTTAAATAAAATTTTAGGGCACCTAAAATTCATAGAGCTTACATATGGTTATCCTAAATATTGTTCAGTAATACACAGTAATTTTAAGATCCAATGAAATAGCCAAAGCATTACTTTCTATAATTTCCATTAATTATCGAATCATTTTCATTTTCATAATATATCTGTAAAAAGTAACAATCACTAGATTTAAAATGGTGTGGATTTTAAGAAAAGTGAACAAAGTAAAAGGTTAGAAGGAAAGAAATTCTGAAATGAGTGCATTTGTCATCTATCATCTACTACATACCTACTTACTACCTATCTATCTACCTATCTATCTTTTATCTATCTATCTATCTATCTATCTATCTATCTATCTATCTATCTATCTATCTATCTATCTATCAATATAAATCTGTGCTACTTCTAATGATCAACTTCTTGGGCCTGTAGCTCTCTGGCCTGTGAAGACCCTACCCTGCTTTGCCTTTGTCCACGCTGAGGACTTCAAGGAAAACCTCTCCTGCTCTGCATGTCTGTCAACTAGTGGCAGCAGAGAAGCGTGACCACTTTGCTTTGCATCGCGGCCGCGCACTCTTTCTAACCAATAAACCCAATCACAACACTCAGGAAAAACCTCACTAGTAGCTGCATGCACCGAGAATGAAGATGATAGCTCAGATGATCTAATAAATTCCAACCACCTGATTAACATCTCGGCCAAGAAACTTAAAATAGCAATATGGAAGATGTTTGAACAAGTCAAAAAAAGCATAAATTGATCTGAACAGAACACAAAGACAGAAATCAGAAACTCCAAACTGAAAAAAACAGATCTGAGAAACATGATAGCTCAACTGAAAACCTCAATGGATGGCCTTGCCAGGAGGGTACCATCAGCTGAGGAGAGAATCAGAGTACTGGAAGATGTGATGCAGAGAAACTCAACACAACAGAAGAAAGTGGAAAAGAATCTTAAGACAATCAAATAGGCAATGGAAAAAGTACTCAAGCAATGCGAACAGATGAAAATAGAAATCTTTGATAAACTCAACAGAAACAACATAAGAATCATTGGAGTTCCAGAGACCCAGGTAGGAGATCTCCAAGAAGAATCAACTGCCAAAGACATCATCAAAGAGAGACTTCCAGAGTTAAATACTACATGCAATCAAATCCTGCATGCCCAAAGAGTACCAGCTAAAAGAGTCCCAAAGAAAAACACCCCAAGACACATCATCGTTACAATGACAAATCTCATAGATAGAGATAGAATACTGAATGCAGCAAGATCAAAGAGGGAAATGACATTCAAAGGAGCATCCCTAAGACTTACCACAGACGTGTCACAAGAAACTCTCAAGGCCAGAAGACATTGGTGGGATATTGTGACAAGACTGAATGAAATGAATGCCTCACGAAGAATACTGCACCCAGCCCAACTCACGTTCAGGTTTGAAGGAAGAATACATAGCTTTATGGACAAACAACAGCTCAGAAACTTCAAAAATGATAAACCAGTCTTAAAGGAAAACCTGATAGGTCTACTCTAATTCAAGAGAAACCAACAAACACAGCAAATTTTTCTACAAAGATGGCATTAAATCCTATGACAATGATCTCCACTCAATGTCAATGGATGAATTTCACCAATTAAAAGACACAGAGTGGCAAAATGGGTCAAAAAAATGAATCCAACGTTCTGCTGCCTACAAGAAACACATCTGAATAGTCAGAACAAACATAAACTCAAAATCAAAGGCTGGAGGAAAATCATCCAAGCAAACAACACCCTCAAACAAGCTGGGGTGGCCATATTAATATCTTATGACACCAACTTTATACTCAGAAAAGTGGCAAGGGACAAAGATGGACACTATGTTCTAATCAAGGGATGTGCACAACACGAAGACATCAGACTATTAAACATATATACATCCAATGAGAGACCAGCAAATTATCTAATACAATTGCTGACGAATCTGAAAGAAGGAATCAGTAATAACACAATAATTGTGGGAGACCTCAACACGTCCTTATCAACACTTGATAGGTCAACCAGACTGAAATCCAACAAAAACAAAAACATGGGTCATTCTCCAGGATAGATGACATACTGACACATAAAACATACCTAAATAAAATCAAGAGGATAGAAATCTCTCAGGCTACCTTTGCTGACCACAAGGCTCTGAAATTAAATGTGAACTACAAAGCCACACAGAAGAAATACTTTAACAATTGGAAATTAACAGCCAGTGGGTCGGAGATGAAATCAAAAAGGAAATCAAAACTTCCCTGGAAACAAATGATAATGAAGATACAAAATGCCAGAATCTATGGGACATAACAAAAGCAGTCCTGAGAGGAAAATGTATAGCTCTACAAGCACACATCAGGAAGGAAGAAGGGGCATACCTGAATAACTTAATGATGCAGCTCAAAAAATTAGAAAATGACCAACAAAAGTAACCAAAAATAAGGAGACAGAAGTAAATTACAAAGCTGAAAGCAGAACTCAATGAAGTAGAAAACCGAAAAACAATTCGAAATATCAACGAAAGCAGAAGCTGGTTCTTTGAAAAAAATAAACAAGATAGATAGGCCACTGGCAAAACTCACAAAGAAAGAGAGAGAGAAAAATCTGATATTAAAAATGAAAAGGAGAAGATCACGACAGATATTGCAGAAATCCAAAGGGTAATCAGAGACTACTTTGAGAATCTTTATGCTACTAAACATGAGAACCTAGAAGAAATGGAAAAATTCTTGGAGACCTATAACCTTCCACATTTAAGTAAGGAGGATGTAGAATATCTAAACACCCCCATCACCACTGAGGAAATTGAAAATGTAATCAAACACCTGCCCCAAAAGAAAAGCCCAGGTCCAGATGGTTTTCCTAATGAATTTTTTCAAATCTTTCAAGAGGAACTACTACCAAGTCTAGCCAGGCTCTTCCATGAAATTGAAATAACCGGAAAACTCCCAAACAGCTTTTATGAAGTCAACGCCACCTTGATACCAAAAGTAAACAGAGATGTTGCCAAAAAAGAAAATTACAGACCAATATCCCTGATGTACGCTGACGCAAAGATCTTCAACAAAATCCTGGCAAATAGAATCCAATGCATCATCTAGAAGCTCAGACACTACGACGAAGTAGGTTTCATCCTATGACTGCAAGGATGGTTTAACATCCATAAATCTATCAACATCATACACAACAACAACAAAAAGAAAAATAAAAATCATATGATTATATCAATAGACGCAGAAAAAGCATTTGATAAGGTCCAAAACCCATTCTTGATCAAAACTCTCAGCAAGATGGGAATGGAAGGAACATTTCTCAATCTAGTTGAAGCCATCTACCACAAGCCAATGGCAAATATTATCCTCAATGGAGAAAAACTAAAAACCTTTCCTCTAAATTCTGGTACAAGATAAGGCTGTCCTCTCTAACCACTCCTCTTCAACATAGTACTGGAAGTGTTTGCTATAGCGATGAGGCAAGAACAAAATAAAAGGGAATCCATATAGGAAAGGAAGAAGTCAAGCTCTCACTGTTTGCAGAAGACATGATACTCTACTTAGAAAACCCTAAAGACTCTACCAAAAAGCTTCTAGAAACAATAGACTCATATAGCAAGGTGGCAGGTTAAAAATTAACACACAGAAATCAATGGCCTTTTTATACACCAATAATGATAGGGAAGAGAAGGAAGTCAAGAAGGCAATTCCATTAACAATAGTACTACACAAATTCAAATATCTTGGAGTCAACTTGACCAAAGACGTGAAGGACCTATACAAAGAAAACTATAAAGCCCTGCTCCAAGAAATAAGAGAGGACAGACAGAAATGGAAACACATACCCTTCTCACGGATTGGCAGGATTAACATAGTTAAAATGGCAATACTCTCCAAAGCATAATACAGATTTAATATGATTCCTATAAAGATACCCATGACTTTCTTCAAATAAGTGGATCAAACACTTATGAAGTTCATCTGGAACAATAAACATCCCCGAATAGCTAAAGCACTCCTAGGGAAAAGGAAAATGGGAGGCATTACTTTCCCCAACTTTAAACTGTACTATAAAGTAATGGTTATCAAAACAGCATGGTATTGGAATAAAGACAGACCGTCAGATCAGTGGAATAGGCTTGAGTTCTCATATATTATCCCCCAGACATACAATTACCTAATTTTTGACAAAGAAGCGAGCAAGAACTCCTAAGTGAAGCAGGGAAAGCCTCTTCAATAAGTGGTGCTGGCAGAACTGGTTAGCCACTTGCAAAAATGCGAACATAGACCCCCAGTTAACATCATGTATGAAGGTAAAATCCAAATGGATTAAAGACCTTGATATCAGACCTGATACCATAAGGTATATAGAACAAAACGTCAGTAAAACACTCCATGACATTGAGACTAAAGGCATCTTCAAGGAGGAAACTGCACTTTCCAAACAAGTGGAAGTAGAGATCAACACATGGGAATACATTAAACTGAGAAGCTTCTGCACCTCACAGGAAATAGCGCCCAGGATACAAAGTCACCCACAGAGATGGAGAAACTATTCACCCAATATCCATCAGATAAGGGGCTAATATCCAAAATATACAGGGCACTGACAGAACTTTACAAGAAAAAGACATCTAACCCCATCAAAAAATGAGGAGAAGAAATGAACAGACACTTTGATAAAGAAATACGCATGGCCAAAAGGCACATGAAAAAATGTTCCTCGTCACTAATCATCAGGGAGATGCAAATCAAAACAGTGATGAGATACCACCTCACACCACAGAGATTGGCGCACATCACAAAGAATGAGAATAATCAGTGCTGGCGGGGATGTGGAGAGAAAGGAACTCTTATCCACTGCTGGTGGGAATGCTGTCTAGTCCAACTTCTATGGAAAGCGATATGGAGATTTCTCCAAAATCTGGAAATTGAACTCCCATTTGACCCAGCTATTCCACTCCTAGGGATATACCCTAAGAACACAAAAATTCAATACAAAAACCCCTTCCTCACACCTATATTTATGGCAACACTATTCACAATAGCAAGGCTCTGGAAACAACCAAGATGCCCTTCAACAGACGAATGGCTAAAGAAACTGTGGTACATAAACACAATGGAATATTATGCAGCTGTCAGGAGAAATTAAGTCATGAAGTTTTCCTATACATGGATGTATGTGGAATCTACCATGCTCAGGGAAATAAGTCAGAGGGAGAGAAAGAGAAAGAGAGAGAGAGAGATATGCATAATAGTCTCACTCATCTATTGGTTTTAAAGAAAATAAAAGTCATTTTTGCAACAATCATCAGAGAGGGAGGCTGGAACTTCCAGCTCACTTCATGAAGCTCACCACAAAGAGTGGTGAGTGCAATTATAGAAATAACTACACAGAAAACTACCATAATCACGTGAATGAATGAATGAGAGTACTGGAAAACCTGTCTGGAGTACAGGTGTGGGTGGGTTGGGAGGGAGGGAAACTTGGGACATTGGTGGTGGGAATGTTGCACTGGTGAAGGAGGTGTTCTTTACATGACCAAAACCTAATTACAATCATATATGTAATCAAAATGTTTAAATAAAGAAAAATATTTTATAAAAAAAAAGATTTTCTGTGTGTAGTATCATGTCAATGAAAACAGTGATAGTTTGATTTTATATTTTCTTTTATCTTAATCTGTATACCTTAAATAGATTTGATTAATTAAATAGATATATTCATGTATTATTTATAGATATACTAGTGGTATTGTCTAGTTTTATTAAGTCTGATGTTCAAAAGTATATTTTAAATATGAATCATTAATAGAAATCATCCAGACATCCAGAGAACACTTGAAACATTTTTGATAGAGCATAAAGTAGATACTGAAGATAGATCCTCTGCTCTTAAAGAATGATGGTTGGCATTATCTTAAACAAGCTTAAAAAGGGGTAAACTTGAAGAAATATATAAACTTACCATGTTTACACAAGAACAGCTTTAGATAACATTATTTTTCCTTAGAGCACTAGTGTCAGTACAGTGGGTAAAGCTTTTTGCCTTGCAAGCAATCTTCGTTGGTTAGATCTGGAATCCAAATTATCCTTTGAGACCACCATAGATAAGAAACATAAAACCATGAGTTAGCCATGAGCATTGTCAGGTGTGACTCATCCCTATCTCAGAAGTTATTATACTCTCCAGCTCATTTAAATCTTTCTTCTCAATTTTTTGAGGCTGAAGAGATAATATAGTAGGTAAGGCACTTGCCATGCACATAGCCAAACTAGAATCAAGCCCAGAACCTCATCAGGAATGAACTATGTGCATTGGACCATGAGCAAATCCTAAATACTGCTGGTTGTGGGCTAAACACTCAACTAGCACATTTAAAAGAAATTTCAGATCTCTAAAAATCTAAATTAAGTAATGCTTGTATGTATTAAATTCAATTTTATAGTTACATATTAAATATAGAGAGAGGCTAAATTCAATAAAGAAATATAAGCATTTAAATTTACCCCTAAAATATTTTATTCAGATCACTTTATAGATAATAATAGTCAAACATAGAAAGCAACAACATAGGAAGGTAAAGCATCTTTTTCTTTTTTTTTAAGCATCTTTTCTATTCCCCTGTTTTTTTTACACTAACATAATTGTCAGCATTTTTTCACAAATAAATGAATGCTTTGAATCCTGTGATTTTTTCCATCTTTTTCATTCAGTAGTATCTTAACAAAATGATAAGATAATAAATAGAAATTTTGCTTATTTATACTCCATTTTTATCTCTTTTAATAAATATAACATCAAACATGTTAAACTATTTGGAAAAATTGTATCTATAATAATAGAATATTTATAAATTCGTTCTTTAAAATGTGATAGAATTTAGGTAAGTATATTGCAGGATAAAAACAATTATGTGTACAGATGTACACATATACATATATACATACATATATCTGAATACATGCTGAAATACACTATCCCTGCTGTAAAGATGTTTATATGTCAAATAACTATTAATATTATGAACCATGCACTATTATTTTGGAATTTCAAATAATATAACTAGATTGAAAATAAGCCAAACATATGTTATGCACTTAAATTAATTTCACAAAGTTATTTTCAACATACTTCAAATCATTTAAATTATATTATTATCAATAAATGATTAAATGTTCAAATTAGAAGATTTTCTAGGAGATTGTGTACTACTGTACATACAAGGTATTTATATGATGTCATAGCAGATAAATACAATAAAAATTAACACTAAAAACAGAATGTAATTATGGTAGAACACACATAATAAAAGTTATTGCAGTTTTAATTATTATAAATATAAAATATATTAAGATAATAATCTTTGGTATTATTATTAAAATAAATTATATACATATAATAAAAGCAATTGTGATTTTTAATTATATAATACAGTGTTCTCTAAAATGGGCAATAATACCTCTTTGGTTGCACTGGGAATTTTTTAGAAAGATGATAATAGATTTGGGATAATTGAGGTATTTTCATTTGTTAGCTTAAAGAAGTTAGAACTTAATGGGCAAGTCTTTATGTTATTTTTGTTTTTTTTTTATTTGTTTATCAACAGAGAAGTGGTCCAAGTAAATGTTAAACCCTTTAGTATAGTTAATAGATATCTGCTATAATAGATATTTGACCTAAGGTCAAAACTAAAATATCATTTTCTAACAATTTATGTTATAAATATTTTGCTGATTCCAATGTAAAGAAAACTATCAATTGGATGTAAACTATAAAATGTATATA
Organism: Crocidura indochinensis; assembly: GCA_004027635.1. Lineage (NCBI taxonomy): Eukaryota > Metazoa > Chordata > Mammalia > Eulipotyphla > Soricidae > Crocidura > Crocidura indochinensis. Next base: position 12,935 of record PVKC010028507.1, read on the forward strand.
ATTGCAAAGAACAATTAAATGTTACTCTTTAAGCAAAAACTGGCCAAATATAACAATGAAATTTGTGGAGGAAGAGCAATGAATTTGTATATTAAGGGTCTGGGAAAATCTAAAACATTTGGCCTTGGAGTGGAAGCATCAATGTTTTCAAGGGTTATTCCTGGCTCTGTGCTCAGAGATTCATCTAAGTGGGGCTTGGAAAAATAATGATATTGTAGATTTTAGCTGAGTCTGTGATATGCAAAGAAAATGCCTAAATCTTTATATTGTCTTTCTAGGCCTATAGACAAAAAAGTGAAGAAACAATTTTTTTTACTAAATAGACTATTGTAATATTTTAAATGAGCATTTAGATTGGTATATCTATATGTTTTGGAATATACTATTCTACCTACTCAAAATATGTATCACCCAGGTACCAATATTTTCCATTATAGTCCATCAGACTCTCTTTTTATTTATTTTGTTTTGTTTTGATTTTGTGCCACACCAGGCGGTGCTCAGGGGTTACTCCTGGGTACTCCTGGCTCTGCACTCAGAAATTGCTTCTGGCAGGCTTGGGGGACCATATGGAATTCAAGTAATCGAGTCTGGGTGCATCCCTGTTTGGTCACATGCAAGGCAAACACCTTACCGCTGTGGTATTGCTCTGGCCAGACTATCTTTCTAATGTTTACCGTCTCTCCATGGTTCCTTCTGTTCTGATGAGGAGAGATTTCAAGGATTCATTTTTCTAACTGACTGCCTGCTTCATTGTTTTGCTTCTTTAGAGACTATGTAAGGGTGAATAATCCAGTATTTTTTCTTCTAACTTATTAATTTTACCATAAATAACATAACACTCTACCCATATAATTTCAATTGAATATTTTCCTGTGTTTATTTATGAAAACATTATAATTCCATATATATATAGTATATTTTAATCCACATGTCACTAAATACTTATGCTATTTTTATTTTTTGGCTAGTGTGTTATTTTGTTTTGAACATTGATATGAATATATATTTCCTTTCAATTTGTATTATTTTTACTAATGTCTAATGTATAATTTACAATGATAGAATATACACTTTCAAATTGGTGGGGGTTTTTGTGTGCTTCCCTTAAAGCATTATCTAGGAGTCATGTTGCTGAGTCATATGGTTGATCTATTTTTAATATTTCAAGAAATTGACAATTTTATTCCCAACAACATTGCACGAACTCCTTTAATTTTTCTCATAAACTTGTCTTCACCTTCAGTATCTAATTATTCTGATAGAAATCATTCTCTCAGTAGTAATTTGATATCATATGTTAATGTTTATTTTTCTTTACATAATAAATATTACAAAACTTTTCTTTTTGTTTTGTCTTTGGTCATACCTGGCAGCATTCTGGGATTACAGGTTATTCCGTGCTATGTGCTCAGAAATTGTTCCTGGCAGGCATGAGGGACCATATGAGATGCCGGGATTCGAACCACCATCCATCCTGAATTAGCTGCATGCAAGTCACATGCCCTCCCACTATACTATTTCTACAGCCCCAAAATAGAGTAAAAATTTTTAATGTTTGTGTTGGTCTTCTTTCAATTTATTTGGAGAAGTACCCATTTAATTATTATCGTTTTTGATGATGCTATTTGTTTCTGAATTTTGTGCATTTATATTTACTTATCTCATATATCCACCTTCTGAAATATATATGTCCTTTAACATTCGGATAGCATTTTTTGTTTCAATTTGTTTTAAGTTACTCATTGTGGTTTGTTAAAAGAGTGTTTTGGGCATCCAATATTACAATCAAAATGCAACACAATTGTCAGCACGACTTCACCAATGATAGATGTTTCCTCCATCTTTCTATCTTAGCCCTTTAAAAAAATCATTAAAAAATTTATTAGGGGCTGGAGAGATAGCATTGAGGTAAGGCATTTGCCTGGCATGCGGAAGGTCGGGGGTTCGAATCTTAGCATCCCATATGGTCCCTGGGCCTACCAGGAGCAATTTCTGAGCTTAGAGCCAGGAGTAACCCATAAGCGTTGCCGGGTTTGACCCCTCCCCTCCAAAAAAAACAGACATACAAAAATTTATTAAAGTTTATGTCAAATGCTTGAAGTAGTGTTGATTATTGTGATTTCTGATGTACATTTTTATATTATCACCACATCACCAAAATGTCACAAATTCTTGTGTGTTATCTATCCAAATTCTGTTTCATCTGAATTTCAGTACCATCCATACTATATATTTCTAAAGCCTCTGTTAAAGAAAATGTATTGAGCTGAACTATATGGCAAGAAATACAGATGTTAAACAATTATGACATGAACTGAATTGATATAATTTTATGAGAAAATGTATATATGCTCCAAACTATTATTATGATGTTAAATGACTGGTTAATGTGCTGCCTCTAAACTAAACATTCATTTTCTTAAATCACCTGAATCTGTTACTACT